>CM063632.1:4552773-4740413 GCA_032357785.1 Periparus ater | reverse complement strand
ACTTCCGGTTCAAACTGCGGCTCCCCGGCTCATTTCCGGTTCAAAATGGCTGCCCCCGCCTCACTTCCGGTTCAAAATGACAGCGCCCTGGCTCACTTCCGGTTCAAAATGTCGGCGCCCGGGCTCACTTCCGGTTCAAAATGGCGGCACTTGGCTCATTTCCGGTCAAAATGGCGGCCCTCAGCTCACTTCCGGTTCAGAATGGGGGCGCCTGTGCTCAGTTTTGGTTCAAATTGGCGGCGCCCGGCTCACTTTCGGTTCAAAATGGTGGCCCCCGGCTCACTTCCGGTTCAAAATGGCGGCCTTCGGCTCACTTCCGGTTCAAAATGGCGGCGCCTGTGCTCAGTTTTGGTTCAAAATGGCGGCGCCCGGGTCACTTCCGGTTCAAAATGGTGGCCCCCGGATCACTTCCGGTTCAAAATGGCGGCCTTCGGCTCACTTCCGGTTCAAAATGGGGGCGCCTGGGCTCAGTTTTTGTTCAAAATGGCGGCTCCCAGGCTCACTTCCGGTTCAAAATGGCGGCGCCCGGGCTCACTTCCGGTTCAAAATGGCGGCGCCCTGGCTCACTTCCGGTTCAAAATGGCGGCGCCCAGGCTCACTTCCGGTTCAGAATGGCGGCGCCCAGGCTCACTTCCGGTTCAAACTGCGGCTCCCCGGCTCACTTCCGGTTCAAAATGGCGGCTCCCCGGCTCACTTCCGGTTCAAAATGCGGCGCCCAGGCTCACTTCCGGTTCAAAATGGCGCTGCCCAGGCTCACTTCCGGTTCAAAATGGCGGCGCCCAGGCTCACTTCCGGTTCAAAATGGCGTCGCCCAGGCTCACTTCCGGTTCAAAATGGCGGCCCTTAGGCTCATTTCCGGTTCAAAATGGCGGCGCCCAGGCTCACTTCCGGTTCAGAATGGCGGCCCCCAGGCTCACTTCCGGTTCAAAATGGCGGCGCTGACCAGGCTCACTTCCGGTTCAAAATGGCGGCGCCCAGGCTCACTTCCGGTTCAAAATGGCGGCGCCCAGGCTCACTTCCGGTTCAAAATGGCTGCCCCCGCCTCACTTCCGGTTCAAAATGACGGCGCCCTGGCTCACTTCCGGTTCAAAATGGCGGCCCCATGCTCACTTCCGGTTCACAATTAAGGCGCCCAGGCTCACTTCCGGTTCAAAATGGCGGCCCCCGGCTCACTTCCTGTTCAAAATGGAGGCTCCCAGGCTCACTTCCGGTTCAAAATGGCGGCGCCCAGGCTCACTTCCGGTTCAAAATGGCGGCGCCCAGGCTCACTTCCGGTTCAAAATGGCGGCGCCCAGGCTTACTTCCGGTTCAAAATGGCGGCCCCCGGCTCACTTCCTGTTCAAAATGGAGGCTCCCAGGCTCACTTCCGGTTCAAAATGGGGGCGCCCAGGCTCACTTCCGGTTCAAAATGGCGGCGCCCAGGCTCACTTCCGGTTCAAAATGTCGGCGCCCGGGCTCACTTCCGGTTCAAAATGGCGGCACTTGGCTCATTTCCGGTTCAAAATGGCGGCCCTCAGCTCACTTCCGGTTCAAAATGGGGGCGCCTGTGCTCAGTTTTGGTTCAAATTGGCGGCGCCCGGCTCACTTCCGGTTCAAAATGGTGGCCCCCGGCTCACTTCCGGTTCAAAATGGCGGCCTTCGGCTCACTTCCGGTTCAAAATGGCGGCGCCTGTGCTCAGTTTTGGTTCAAAATGGCGGCGCCCGGCTCACTTCCGGTTCAAAATGGTGGCCCCCGGATCACTTCCGGTTCAAAATGGCGGCCTTCGGCTCACTTCCGGTTCAAAATGGGGGCGCCCGGGCTCAGTTTTGGTTCAAAATGGCGGCTCCCAGGCTCACTTCCGGTTCAAAATGGCTGCGCCCAGGCTCACTTCCGGTTCAAAATGGCGGTGCCCAGGCTCACTTCCGGTTCAAAATGGCGGCCCTTAGGCTCATTTCCGGTTCAAAATGGCGGCGCCCAGGCTCACTTCCGGTTCAGAATGGCGGCCCCCAGGCTCACTTCCGGTTCAAAATGGCGGTGCCCAGGCTCACTTCCGGTTCAAAATGGTGGCGCCCAGGCTCACTTCCGGTTCAAAATGGTGGCGCCCAGGCTCACTTCCGGTTCAAAATGGCTGCCCTCGCCTCACTTCCGGTTCAAAATGGCGGCGCCCCGGCTCACTTCCGTTCAAAATGGCGGCGCCCTGGCTCACTTCCGGTTCAAAATGGCGGCCCTCAGCTCACTTCCGGTTCAAAATGGCGGCCCCCAGCTCACTTCCGGTTCAAAATGGCGGCGCCCAGGCTTACTTCCTGTTCAAAATGGGGGCCCCCGGCTCACTTCTGGTTCAAAATGTCAGAGCCCAGGCTCACTTCCCGTTCAAAATGGCGGCGCCCTGCCTCACTTCCGGTTCAAAATGGCGGCCCCCAGCTCACTTCCGGTTCAAAATGGCGGCGCCCGGGCTCACTTCCGGTTCAAAACGACGGCGCCCGGGCTCACTTCCGGTTCAAAATGGCGACACCCGTGCTCACTTCCGGTTCAAAATGGTGCCCCGGCTCACTTCCAGTTCAAAATGCCGTCCCCCAACTCACTTCCGGTTCAGAATGAACGCTTTTGGGCTCACTTTCGGTTCAAAATAGCGGCGCCCAGGCACACTTCCGGTTCAAAATGGCGGCGCCCAGGCTCACTTCCGGTTCAAAATGGCGGCGCCCAGGCTCACTTCCTGTTCAAAATGGCGGCACCCAGGCTCACTTCCGGTTCAAAATGGGGGTGCCTGGGCTCAGTTTTGGTTCAAAATGGTGGCGCCCAGGCTCACTTCCGGTTCAAAATGGCGGCGCCCAAGCTCACTTCCGGTTCAAAATGGCGGCGCCCAGGCTCACTTCCGGTTCAAAATGGCGGCCCCCGGCTTACTTCCGGTTCAAAATGGCGGCCCTCAGCTCACTTCCGGTTCAAAATGGGGGCGCCTGGGCTCAGTTTTGGTTCAAAATGGCGGCGCCTTGGGCTCACTTCCGGTTCAAAATGGCGGCGCCCAGGCTCACCTCCGGTTCAAAATGGCGGCGCCCAGGCTCACTTCCGGTTCAAAATGGCGGCGCCCAGGCTCACTTCCGGTTCAAAATGGCGGCGCCCAGGCTCACTTCCGTTTCAAAATGGCGGCTCCCAGGCTCACTTCCGGTTCAAAATGTCGGCGCCCGGGCTCACTTCCGGTTCAAAATGGCGGCACTTGGCTCATTTCCGGTTCAAAATGGCGGCCCTCAGCTCACTTCCGGTTCAAAATGGGGGCGCCTGTGCTCAGTTTTGGTTCAAATTGGCGGCGCCCGGCTCACTTCCGGTTCAAAATGGTGGCCCCCGGCTCACTTCCGGTTCAAAATGGCGGCCTTCGGCTCACTTCCGGTTCAAAATGGCGGCGCCTGTGCTCAGTTTTGGTTCAAAATGGCGGCGCCCGGGTCACTTCCGGTTCAAAATGGTGGCCCCCGGATCACTTCCGGTTCAAAATGGCGGTTTTCGGCTCACTTCCGGTCAAAATGGGGGCGCCTGGGCTCAGTTTTGGTTCAAAATGGCGGCTCCCAGGCTCACTTCCGGTTCAAAATGGCGGCGCCCGGGCTCACTTCCGGTTCAAAATGGCGGCGCCCTGGCTCACTTCCGGTTCAAAATGGCGACGCCCAGGCTCACTTCCGGTTCAAAATGGCGGCGCCCAGGCTCACTTCCGGTTCAAACTGCGGCTCCCCGGCTCACTTCCGGTTCAAAATGGCGGCTCCCCGCCTCACTTCCGGTTCAAAATGGCGGCGCCCAGGCTCACTTCCGGTTCAAAATGGCGCTGCCCAGGCTCACTTCCGGTTCAAAATGGCGGCGCCCAGGCTCACTTCCGGTTCAAAATGGCGGTGCCCAGGCTCACTTCCGGTTCAAAATGGCGCTGCCCTTAGGCTCATTTCCGGTTCAAAATGGCGGCGCCCAGGCTCACTTCCGGTTCAGAATGGGCGGCCCCCAGGCTCACTTCCGGTTCAAAATGGCGGCGCTGAGGCTCACTTCCGGTTCAAAATGGCGCTGCCCAGGCTCACTTCCGGTTCAAAATGGCGGCGCCCAGGCTCACTTCCGGTTGAAAATGGCTGCCCCCGCCTCACTTCCGGTTCAAAATGACGGCGCCGTGGCTCACTTCCGGTTCAAAATGGCGGCCCCATGCTCACTTCCGGTTCACAATTAAGGCGCCCAGGCTCACTTCCGGTTCAAAATGGCGGCCCCCGGCTCACTTCCTGTTCAAAATGGAGGCTCCCAGGCTCATTTCCGGTTCAAAATGGCGGCGCCCAGGCTCACTTCCGGTTCAAAATGGCGGCCCCCAGGCTCACTTCCGGTTCAAAATGGCGGCGCCCAGGCTTACTTCCGGTTCAAAATGGCGGCCTTCGGCTCACTTCCGGTTCAAAATGGGGGCGCCTGTGCTCAGTTTTGGTTCAAAATGGCGGCTCCCAGGCTCACTTCCGGTTCAAAATGGCGGCGCCCGGGCTCACTTCCGGTTCAAAATGGCGGCGCCCTGGCTCACTTCCAGTTCAAAATGGCGGCGCCCAGGCTCACTTCGGTTCAAAATGGCGGAGCCCAGGCTCACTTCCGGTTCAAACTGCGGCTCCCCGGCTCACTTCCGGTTCAAAATGGCGGCTCCCCGGCTCACTTCCGGTTCAAAATGGCGGCGCCCAGGCTCACTTCCGGTTCAAAATGGCGGCGGCACAGGCTCACTTCCGGTTCAAAATGGCGGCGCCCAGGCTCACTTCCGGTTCAAAATGGCGGTGCCCAGGCTCACTTCCGGTTCAAAATGGCGGCCCTTAGTCTCATTTCCGGTTAAAAATGGCGGCGCCCAGGCTCACTTCCGGTTCAGAATGGCGGCCCCCAGGCTCACTTCCGGTTCAAAATGGCGGCGCCCAGGCTCACTTCCGGTTCAAAATGGCGGCGCCCAGGCTCACTTCCGGTTAAAAATGGCGGCGCCCAGGCTCACTTCCGGTTCAAAATGGCTGCCCCCGCCTCACTTCCGGTTCAAAATGACGGCGCCCTGTCTCACTTCCGGTTCAAAATGGCGGCTCCATGCTCACTTCCGGTTCACAATTAAGGCGCCCAGGCTCACTTCCGGTTCAAAATGGGGGCGCCCAGGCTCACTTCCTGTTCAAAATGGAGGCTCCCAGGCTCACTTCCGGTTCAAAATGGCGGCGCCCAGGCTCACTTCCGGTTCAAAATGGCGGCGCCCAGGCTCACTTCCGGTTCAAAATGGCGGCGCCCAGGCTTACTTCCGATTCAAAATGGCGGCCCCCGGCTCACTTCCGGTTCAAAATGGAGGCTCCCAGGCTCACTTCCGGTTCAAAATGGGGGCGCCCAGGCTCACTTCCGGTTCAAAATGGCGGCGCCCAGGCTCACTTCCGGTTCAAAATGTCGGCGCCCGGGCTCACTTCCGGTTCAAAATGGCGGCCCTCAGCTCACTTCCGGTTCAAAATGGGGGCACCTGTGCTCAGTTTTGGTTCAAATTGGCGGCGCCCGGCTCACTTTCGGTTCAAAATGGGGGCCCCCGGCTCACTTCCGGTTCAAAATGGCGGCCTTCGGCTCACTTCCGGTTCAAAATGGCGGCGCCTGTGCTCAGTTTTGGTTCAAAATGGCGGTTCCCGGCTCACTTCCGGTTCAAAATGGTGGACCCCGGATCACTTCCGGTTCAAAATGGCGGCCTTCGGCTCACTTCCGGTTCAAAATGGCGGCGCCTGGGCTCAGTTTTGGTTCAAAATGGCGGCGCCCGGCTCACTTCCGGTTCAAAATGGTGGCCCCCGGATCACTTCCGGTTCAAAATGGCGGCCTTCGGCTCACTTCCGGTTCAAAATGGGGGCGCCTGGGCTCAGTTTTTGTTCAAAATGGCGGCTCCCAGGCTCACTTCCGGTTCAAAATGGCGGTGTTTAGGCTCACTTCCGTTCAAAATGGCGGCCCTTAGGCTCATTTCCGGTTCAAAATGGCGGCGCCCAGGCTCACTTCCGGTTCAGAATGGCGGCCCCCAGGCTCACTTCCGGTTCAACATGGCGGTGCCCAGGCTCACTTCCGGTTCAAAATGGCGGCGCCCAGGCTCACTTCCGGTTCAAAATGGTGGCGCCCAGGCTCACTTCCGGTTCAAAATGGCTGCCCCGCCTCACTTCCGGTTCAAAATGGCGGCGCCCTGGCTCACTTCCGGTTCAAAATGGCGGCCCTCAGCTCACTTCCGGTTCAAAATGGCGGCCCCCAGCTCACTTCCGGTTCAAAATGGCGGCGCCCAGGCTTACTTCCTGTTCAAAATGGGGGCCCCCGGCTCACTTCCGGTTCAAAATGGCAGAGCCCAGGCTCACTTCCGGTTCAAAATGGCGGCGCCCAGACTCACTTCCGGTTCAAAATGGCGGCCCCCAGCTCACTTCCGGTTCAAAATGGCGGCGCCCGGGCTCACTTCCGGTTCAAAACTGCGGCGCCCGGGCTCACTTCCGGTTCAAAATGGCGGCGCCCAGGCTCACTTCCGGTTCAAAATGGTGCCCCGGCTCACTTCCAGTTCAAAATGCCGTCCCCCAACTCACTTCCGGTTCAGAATGAACGCTTTTGGGCTCACTTTCGGTTCAAAATAGCGGCGCCCAGGCACACTTCCGGTTCAAAATGGCGGCGCCCAGGCTCACTTCCGGTTCAAATGGCGGCGCCCAGGCTCACTTCCTGTTCAAAATGGCGGCGCCCTGGCTCACTTCCGGTTCAAAATGGGGGTGCCTGGGCTCAGTTTTGGTTCAAAATGGTGGCGCCCAGGCTCACTTCCGGTTCAAAATGGCGGCGCCCAAGCTCACTTCCGGTTCAAAATGGCGGCGCCCCAGGCTCACTTTCGGTTCAAAATGGCGGCCCCCCGGCTTACTTCCGGTTCAAAATGGCGGCCCTCAGCTCACTTCCGGTTCAAAATGGGAGCGCCTGGGCTCAGTTTTGGTTCAAAATGGCGGCGCCCAGGCTCACTTCCGGTTCAAAATGGCGGCGCCCAGGCTCACCTCCGGTTCAAAATGGCGGCGCCCAGGCTCACTTCCGGTTCAAAATGGCGGCGCCCAGGCTCACTTCCGGTTCAAAATGGCGGCGCCCAGGCTCACTTCCGTTTCAAAATGGCGGCTCCCAGGCTCACTTCCGGTTCAAAATGTCGGCGCCCGGGCTCACTTCCGGTTCAAAATGGCGGCACTTGGCTCATTTTCGGTTCAAAATGGCGGCCCTCAGCTCACTTCCGGTTCAAAATGGGGGCGCCTGTGCTCAGTTTTGGTTCAAATTGGCGGCGCCCGGCTCACTTCCGGTTCAAAATGGTGGCCCCCGGCTCACTTCCGGTTCAAAATGGCGGCCTTCGGCTCACTTCCGGTTCAAAATGGCGGCGCCTGTGCTCAGTTTTGGTTCAAAATGGCGGCGCCCGGGTCACTTCCGGTTCAAAATGGTGGCCCCCGGATCACTTCCGGTTCAAAATGGCGGCCTTCGTCTCACTTCCGGTTCAAAACGGGGGCGCCTGGGCTCAGTTTTTGTTCAAAATGGCGGCTCCCAGGCTCACTTCCGGTTCAAAATGGTGGCCCCCGGGCTCACTTCCGGTTCAAAATGGCGGCGCCCTGGCTCACTTCCAGTTCAAAATGGCGGCGCCCAGGCTCACTTCCGGTTCAAAATGGCGGCGCCCAGGCTCACTTCCGGTTCAAACTGCGGCTCCCCGGCTCATTTCCGGTTCAAAATGGCGGCTCCCCGCTCACTTCCGGTTCAAAATGGCGGCGCCCAGGCTCACTTCCGGTTCAAAATGGCGCTGCCCAGGCTCACTTCCGGTTCAAAATGGCGGCGCCCAGGCTCACTTCCGGTTCAAAATGGCGGTGCCCAGGCTCACTTCCGGTTCAAAATGGCGGCCCTTAGTCTCATTTCCATTTCAAAATGGCGGCGCCCAGGCTCACTTCCGGTTCAGAATGGCGGCCCCCAGGCTCACTTCCGGTTCAAAATGGCGGCGCCCAGGCTCACTTCCGGTTCAAAATGGCGGCGCCCAGGCTCACTTCCGGTTCAAAATGGCGGCGCCCAGGCTCACTTCCGGTTCAAAATGGCTGCCCCCGCCTCACTTCCGGTTCAAAATGACGGCGCCCTGTCTCACTTCCGGTTCAAAATGGCGGCCCCATGCTCACTTCCAATTCACAATTAAGGCGCCCAGGCTCACTTCCGGTTCAAAATGGCGGCCCCCGGCTCACTTCCTGTTCAAAATGGAGGCTCCCAGGCTCACTTCCGGTTCAAAATGGGGGCGCCTGTGCTCAGTTTTGGTTCAAAATGGCGGTTCCCGGCTCACTTCCGGTTCAAAATGGTGGACCCCGGATCACTTCCGGTTCAAAATGGCGGCCTTCGGCTCACTTCCGGTTCAAAATGGGGGCGCCTGGGCTCAGTTTTTGTTCAAAATGGCGGCTCCCAGGCTCACTTCCGGTTCAAAATGGCGGCCCCCGGGCTCACTTCCGGTTCAAAATGGCGGCGCCCAGGCTCACTTCCGGTTCAAAATGGCGGCCCCCGGCTCACTTCCGGTTCAAAATGGAGGCTCCCAGGCTCACTTCCGGTTCAAAATGGGGGCGCCCAGGCTCACTTCCGGTTCAAAATGGCGGCGCCCAGGCTCACTTCCGGTTCAAAATGGCGGCGCCCGGGCTCACTTCCGGTTCAAAATGGCGGCACTTGGCTCATTTCCGGTTCAAAATGGCGGCCCTCAGCTCACTTCCGGTTCAAAATGGGGGCACCTGTGCTCAGTTTTGGTTCAAATTGGCGGCGCCCGGCTCACTTCCGGTTCAAAATGGTGGCCCCCGGCTCACTTCCGGTTCAAAATGGCGGCCTTCGGCTCACTTCCGGTTCAAAATGGCGGCGCCTTTGCTCAGTTTTGGTTCAAAATGGCGGTTCCCGGCTCACTTCCGGTTCAAAATGGTGGACCCCGGATCACTTCCGGTTCAAAATGGCGGCCTTCGGCTCACTTCCGGTTCAAAATGGCGGCGCCTGTGCTCAGTTTTGGTTCAAAATGGCGGCGCCCGGCTCACTTCCGGTTCAAAATGGTGGCCCCCGGATCACTTCCGGTTCAAAATGGCGGCCTTCGGCTCACTTCCGGTTCAAAATGGGGGCGCCTGGGCTCAGTTTTTGTTCAAAATGGCGGCTCCCAGGCTCACTTCCGGTTCAAAATGGCGGCGCCCAGGCTCACTTCCGGTTCAAAATGGCGGTGCCCAGGCTCACTTCCGGTTCAAAATGGCGGCCCTTAGGCTCATTTCCGGTTCAAAATGGCGGCGCCCAGGCTCACTTCCGGTTCAGAATGGCGGCCCCCAGGCTCACTTCCGGTTCAAAATGGGGGCGCCCAGGCTCACTTCCGGTTCAAAATGGCGGCGCCCAGGCTCACTTCCGGTTCAAAATGGCGGCGCCCAGGCTCACTTCCGGTTCAAAATGGCTGCCCCCGCCTCACTTCCGGTTCAAAATGGCGGCGCCCAGGCTCACTTCCGGTTCAAAATGTCGGCGCCCGGGCTCACTTCTGGTTCAAAATGGCGGCACTTGGCTCATTTCCGGTTCAAAATGGCGGCCCTCAGCTCACTTCCGGTTCAAAATGGGGGCGCCTGTGCTCAGTTTTGGTTCAAATTGGCGGCGCCCGGCTCACTTTCGGTTCAAAATGGTGGCCCCCGGCTCACTTCCGGTTCAAAATGGCGGCCTTCGGCTCACTTCCGGTTCAAAATGGCGGCGCCTGTGCTCAGTTTTGGTTCAAAATGGCGGCGCCCGGCTCACTTCCGGTTCAAAATGGTGGCCCCCGGATCACTTCCGGTTCAAAATGGCGGCCTTCGGCTCACTTCCGGTTCAAAATGGGGGCGCCTGTGCTCAGTTTTTGTTCAAAATGGCGGCTCCCAGGCTCACTTCCGGTTCAAAATGGTGGCCCCCGGGCTCACTTCCGGTTCAAAATGGCGGCGCCCTGGCTCACTTCCGGTTCAAAATGGCGGCGCCCAGGCTCACTTCCGGTTCAGAATGGCGGCGCCCAGGCTCACTTCCGGTTCAAACTGCGGCTCCCCGGCTCACTTCCGGTTCAAAATGGCGGCTCCCCGGCTCACTTCCGGTTCAAAATGGCGGCGCCCAGGCTCACTTCCGGTTCAAAATGGCGCTGCCCAGGCTCACTTCCGGTTCAAAATGGCGGCGCCCAGGCTCACTTCCGGTTCAAAATGGCGGTGCCCAGGCTCACTTCCGGTTCAAAATGGCGGCCCTTAGGCTCATTTCCGGTTCAAAATGGCGGCGCCCAGGCTCACTTCCGGTTCAGAATGGCGGCCCCCAGGCTCACTTCCGGTTCAAAATGGCGGCCTTCGGCTCACTTCCGGTTCAAAATGGGGGCGCCTGGGCTCAGTTTTTGTTCAAAATGGCGGCTCCCAGGCTCACTTCCGGTTCAAAATGGCGGCGCCCAGGCTCACTTCCGGTTCCAAATGGCGGCGCCCAGGCTCACTTCCGGTTCAAAATGGCGGCCCTTAGGCTCATTTCCGGTTCAAAATGGCGGCGCCCAGGCTCACTTCCGGTTCAGAATGGCGGCCCCCAGGCTCACTTCCGGTTCAAAATGGGGGCGCCCAGGCTCACTTCCGGTTCAAAATGGCGGCGCCCAGGCTCACTTCCGGTTCAAAATGGCGGCGCCCAGGCTCACTTCCGGTTCAAAATGGCTGCCCCCGCCTCACTTCCGGTTCAAAACTGCGGCGCCCAGGCTCACTTCCGGTTCAAAATGTCGGCGCCCGGGCTCACTTCTGGTTCAAAATGGCGGCACTTGGCTCACTTCCGGTTCAAAATGGCGGCCCTCAGCTCACTTCCGGTTCAAAATGGGGGCGCCTGTGCTCAGTTTTGGTTCAAATTGGCGGCGCCCGGCTCACTTTCGGTTCAAAATGGTGGCCCCCGGCTCACTTCCGGTTCAAAATGGCGCCCTTCGGCTCACTTCCGGTTCAAAATGGGGGCGCCTGGGCTAAGTTTTTGTTCAAAATGGCGGCTCCCAGGCTCACTTCCGGTTCAAAATGGTGGCCCCCGGGCTCACTTCCGGTTCAAAATGGCGGCGCCCTGGCTCACTTCCGGTTCAAAATGGCGGCGCCCAGGCTCACTTCCGGTTCAGAATGGCGGCGCCCAGGCTCACTTCCGGTTCAAACTGCGGCTCCCCGGCTCACTTCCGGTTCAAAATGGCGGCTCCCCGGCTCACTTCCGGTTCAAAATGGCGGCGCCCAGGCTCACTTCCGGTTCAAAATGGCGCTGCCCAGGCTCACTTCCGGTTCAAAATGGCGGCGCCCAGGCTCACTTCCGTTCAAAATGGCGGTGCCCAGGCTCACTTCCGGTTCAAAATGGCGGCCCTTAGGCTCATTTCCGGTTCAAAATGGCGGCGCCCAGGCTCACTTCCGGTTCAGAATGGCGGCCCCCAGGCTCACTTCCGGTTCAAAATGGCGGCGCCCAAGCTCACTTCCGGTTCAAAATGGCGGCGCCCAGGCTCACTTCCGGTTCAAAATGGCGGCCCCCGGCTTACTTCCGGTTCAAAATGGCGGCCCTCAGCTCACTTCCGGTTCAAAATGGGGGCGCCTGGGCTCAGTTTTGGTTCAAAATGGCGGCGCCTGGGCTCACTTCCGGTTCAAAATGGCGGCGCCCAGGCTCACTTCCGGTTCAAAATGGCGGCGCCCAGGCTCACTTCCGGTTCAAAATGGCGACGCCCAGGCTCACTTCCGTTTCAAAATGGCGGCTCCCAGGCTCACTTCCGGTTCAAAATGTCGGCGCCCGGGCTCACTTCCGGTTCAAAATGGCGGCACTTGGCTCATTTCCGGTTCAAAATGGCGGCCCTCAGCTCACTTCCGGTTCAAAATGGGGGCGCCTGTGCTCAGTTTTGGTTCAAATTGGCGGCGCCCGGCTCACTTCCGGTTCAAAATGGTGGCCCCCGGCTCACTTCCGGTTCAAAATGGCGGCCTTCGGCTCACTTCCGGTTCAAAATGGCGGCGCCTGTGCTCAGTTTTGGTTCAAAATGGCGGCGCCCGGGTCACTTCCGGTTCAAAATGGTGGCCCCCGGATCACTTCCGGTTCAAAATGGCAGTTTTCGGCTCACTTCCGGTTCAAAATGGGGGCGCCTGGGCTCAGTTTTGGTTCAAAATGGCGGCCCCCGGGCTCACTTCCGGTTCAAAATGGCGGTGCCCAGGCTAACTTCCGGTTCAAAATGGCGGCGCCCAGGCTCACTTCCGGTTCAGAATGGCGGCGCCCAGGCTCACTTCCGGTTCAAACTGCGGCTCCCCGGCTCACTTCCGGTTCAAAATGGCGGCTCCCCGGCTCACTTCCGGTTCAAAATGGCGGCGCCCAGGCTCACTTCCGGTTCAAAATGGCGCTGCCCAGGCTCACTTCCGGTTCAAAATGGCAGCGCCCAGGCTCACTTCCGGTTCAAAATGGCGGTGCCCAGGCTCACTTCCGGTTCAAAATGGCGCTGCCCTTAGGCTCATTTCCGGTTCAAAATGGCGGCGCCCAGGCTCACTTCCGGTTCAGAATGGCGGCCCCCAGGCTCACTTCCGGTTCAAAATGGCGGCGCCCAGGCTCACTTCCGGTTCAAAATGGCGCTGCCCAGGCTCACTTCCGGTTCAAAATGGCGGCGCCCAGGCTCACTTCCGGTTGAAAATGGCTGCCCCCGCCTCACTTCCGGTTCAAAATGACGGCGCCCTGGCTCACTTCCGGTTCAAAATGGCGGCCCCCGGGCTCACTTCCGGTTCACAATTAAGGCGCCCAGGCTCACTTCCGGTTCAAAATGGCGGCCCCCGGCTCACTTCCGGTTCAAAATGGAGGCTCCCAGGCTCACTTCCGGTTCAAAATGGCGGCGCCCAGGCTCACTTCCGGTTCAAAATGGCGGCGCCCAGGCTCACTTCCGGTTCAAAATGGCGGCGCCCAGGCTTACTTCCGGTTCAAAATGGCGGCCTTCGGCTCACTTCCGGTTCAAAATGGGGGCGCCTGTGCTCAGTTTTGGTTCAAAATGGCGGCTCCCAGGCTCACTTCCGGTTCAAAATGGCGGCGCCCGGGCTCACTTCCGGTTCAAAATGGCGGCGCCCTGGCTCACTTCCAGTTCAAAATGGCGGCGCCCAGGCTCACTTCCGGTTCAAAATGGCGGAGCCCAGGCTCACTTCCGGTTCAAACTGCGGCTCCCCGGCTCACTTCCGGTTCAAAATGGCGGCTCCCCGGCTCACTTCCGGTTCAAAATGGCGGCGCCCAGGCTCACTTCCGGTTCAAATTGGCGGCGGCACAGGCTCACTTCCGGTTCAAAATGGCGGCGCCCAGGCTCACTTCCGGTTCAAAATGGCGGTGCCCAGGCTCACTTCCGGTTCAAAATGGCGGCCCTTAGTCTCATTTCCGGTTAAAAATGGCGGCGCCCAGGCTCACTTCCGGTTCAGAATGGCGGCCCCCAGGCTCACTTCCGGTTCAAAACGACGGCGCCCAGGCTCACTTCCGGTTCAAAATGGCGGCGCCCAGGCTCACTTCCGGTTAAAAATGGCGGCGCCCAGGCTCACTTCCGGTTCAAAATGGCTGCCCCCGCCTCACTTCCGGTTCAAAATGACGGCGCCCTGTCTCACTTCCGGTTCAAAATGGCGGCTCCATGCTCACTTCCGGTTCACAATTAAGGCGCCCAGGCTCACTTCCGGTTCAAAATGGCGACTCCCAGGCTCACTTCCTGTTCAAAATGGAGGCTCCCAGGCTCACTTCCGGTTCAAAATGGCGGCGCCCAGGCTCACTTCCGGTTCAAAATGGCGGCGCCCAGGCTCACTTCCGGTTCAAAATGGCGGCGCCCAGGCTTACTTCCGGTTCAAAATGGCGGCCCCCGCCTCACTTCCGGTTCAAAATTGAGGCTCCCAGGCTCACTTCCGGTTCAAAATGGGGGCGCCCAGGCTTACTTCCGGTTCAAAATGGCGGCGCCCAGGCTCACTTCCGGTTCAAAATGTCGGCGCTTGGGCTCACTTCCGGTTCAAAATGGCGGCACTTGGCTCATTTCCGGTTCAAAATGGCGGCCCTCAGCTCACTTCCGGTTCAAAATGGGGGCACCTGTGCTCAGTTTTGGTTCAAATTGGCGGCGCCCGGCTCACTTTCGGTTCAAAATGGGGGCCCCCGGCTCACTTCCGGTTCAAAATGGCGGCCTTCGGCTCACTTCCGGTTCAAAATGGCGGCGCCTGTGCTCAGTTTTGGTTCAAAATGGCGGTTCCCGGCTCACTTCCGGTTCAAAATGGTGGACCCCGGATCACTTCCGGTTCAAAATGGCGGCCTTCGGCTCACTTCCGGTTCAAAATGGCGGCGCCTGGGCTCAGTTTTGGTTCAAAATGGCGGCGCCCGGCTCACTTCCGGTTCAAAATGGTGGCCCCCGGATCACTTCCGGTTCAAAATGGCGGCCTTCGGCTCACTTCCGGTTCAAAATGGGGGCGCCTGGGCTCAGTTTTTGTTCAAAATGGCGGCTCCCAGGCTCACTTCCGGTTCAAAATGGCGGCGCCCAGGCTCACTTCCGGTTCAAAATGGCGGTGTTTAGGCTCACTTCCGTTCAAAATGGCGGCCCTTAGGCTCATTTCCGGTTCAAAATGGAGGCGCCCAGGCTCACTTCCGGTTCAGAATGGCGGCCCCCAGGCTCACTTCCGGTTCAACATGGCGGTGCCCAGGCTCACTTCCGGTTCAAAATGGCGGCGCCCAGGCTCACTTCCGGTTCAAAATGGTGGCGCCCAGGCTCACTTCCGGTTCAAAATGGCTGCCCCGCCTCACTTCCGGTTCAAAATGGCGGCGCCCTGGCTCACTTCCGGTTCAAAATGGCGGCCCTCAGCTCACTTCCGGTTCAAAATGGCGGCCCCCAGCTCACTTCCGGTTCAAAATGGCGGCGCCCAGGCTTACTTCCTGTTCAAAATGGGGGCCCCCGGCTCACTTCCGGTTCAAAATGGCAGAGCCCAGGCTCACTTCCGGTTCAAAATGGCGGCGCCCAGACTCACTTCCGGTTCAAAATGGCGGCCCCCAGCTCACTTCCGGTTCAAAATGGCGGCGCGCGGGCTCACTTCCGGTTCAAAACGGCGGCGCCCGGGCTCACTTCCGGTTCAAAATGGCGGCGCCCAGGCTCACTTCCGGTTCAAAATGGTGCCCCGGCTCACTTCCAGTTCAAAATGCCGTCCCCCAACTCACTTCCGGTTCAGAATGAACGCTTTTGGGCTCACTTTCGGTTCAAAATAGCGGCGCCCAGGCACACTTCCGGTTCAAAATGGCGGCGCCCAGGCTCACTTCCGGTTCAAAATGGCGGCGCCCAGGCTCACTTCCTGTTCAAAATGGCGGCGCCCTGGCTCACTTCCGGTTCAAAATGGGGGTGCCTGGGCTCAGTTTTGGTTCAAAATGGTGGCGCCCAGGCTCACTTCCGGTTCAAAATGGCGGCGCCGAAGCTCACTTCCGGTTCAAAATGGCGGCGCCCAGGCTCACTTTCGGTTCAAAATGGCGGCCCCCGGCTTACTTCCGGTTCAAAATGGCGGCCCTCAGCTCACTTCCGGTTCAAAATGGGAGCGCCTGGGCTCAGTTTTGGTTCAAAATGGCGGCGCCCAGGCTCACTTCCGGTTCAAAATGGCGGCGCCCAGGCTCACCTCCGGTTCAAAATGGCGGCGCCCAGGCTCACTTCCGGTTCAAAATGGCGGCACCCAGGCTCACTTCCGGTTCAAAATGGCGGCGCCCAGGCTCACTTCCGTTTCAAAATGGCGGCTCCCAGGCTCACTTCCGGTTCAAAATGTCGGCGCCCGGGCTCACTTCCGGTTCAAAATGGCGGCACTTGGCTCATTTTCGGTTCAAAATGGCGGCCCTCAGCTCACTTCCGGTTCAAAATCGGGGCGCCTGTGCTCAGTTTTGGTTCAAATTGGCGGCGCCCGGCTCACTTCCGGTTCAAAATGGTGGCCCCCCGGCTCACTTCCGGTTCAAAATGGCGGCCTTCGGCTCACTTCCGGTTCAAAATGGCGGCGCCTGTGCTCAGTTTTGGTTCAAAATGGCGGCGCCCGGGTCACTTCCGGTTCAAAATGGTGGCCCCCGGATCACTTCCGGTTCAAAATGGCGGCCTTCGTCTCACTTCCGGTTCAAAACGGGGGCGCCTGGGCTCAGTTTTTGTTCAAAATGGCGGCTCCCAGGCTCACTTCCGGTTCAAAATGGCGGCCCCCGGGCTCACTTCCGGTTCAAAATGGCGGCGCCCTGGCTCACTTCCAGTTCAAAATGGCGGCTCCCAGGCTCACTTCCGGTTCAAAATGGCGGCGCCCAGGCTCACTTCCGGTTCAAACTGCGGCTCCCCGGCTCATTTCCGGTTCAAAATGGCGGCTCCCCGGCTCACTTCCGGTTCAAAATGGCGGCGCCCAGGCTCACTTCCGGTTCAAAATGGCGCTGCCCAGGCTCACTTCCGGTTCAAAATGGCGGCGCCCAGGCTCACTTCCGGTTCAAAAGGGCGGTGCCCAGGCTCACTTCCGGTTCAAAATGGCGGCCCTTAGTCTCATTTCCGGTTCAAAATGGCGGCGCCCAGGCTCACTTTCGGTTCAGAATGGCGGCCCCCAGGCTCACTTCCGGTTCAAAATGGCGGCGCCCTGGCTCACTTCCGGTTCAAAATGGCGGCGCCCAGGCTCACTTCCGGTTCAAAATGGCGGCGCTGAGGCTCACTTCCGGTTCAAAATGGCTGCCCCCTCCTCACTTCCGGTTCAAAATGACGGCGCCCTGTCTCACTTCCGGTTCAAAATGGCGGCCCCATGCTCACTTCCAATTCACAATTAAGGCGCCCAGGCTCACTTCCGGTTCAAAATGGCGGCCCCCGGCTCACTTCCTGTTCAAAATGGAGGCTCCCAGGCTCACTTCCGGTTCAAAATGGGGGCGCCTGTGCTCAGTTTTGGTTCAAAATGGCGGTTCCCCGGCTCACTTCCGGTTCAAAATGGTGGACCCCGGATCACTTCCGGTTCAAAATGGCGGCCTTCGGCTCACTTCCGGTTCAAAATGGGGGCGCCTGGGCTCAGTTTTTGTTCAAAATGGCGGCTCCCAGGCTCACTTCCGGTTCAAAATGGCGGCCCCCGGGCTCACTTCCGGTTCAAAATGGCGGCGCCCAGGCTCACTTCCGGTTCAAAATGGCGGCCCCCGGCTCACTTCCGGTTCAAAATGGAGGCTCCAAGGCTCACTTCCGGTTCAAAATGGGGGCGCCCAGGCTCACTTCCGGTTCAAAATGGCGGCGCCCAGGCTCACTTCCGGTTCAAAATGGCGGCGCCCGGGCTCACTTCCGGTTCAAAATGGCGGCACTTGGCTCATTTCCGGTTCAAAATGGCGGCCCTCAGCTCACTTCCGGTTCAAAATGGGGGCACCTGTGCTCAGTTTTGGTTCAAATTGGCGGCGCCCGGCTCACTTCCGGTTCAAAATGGTGGCCCCCGGCTCACTTCCGGTTCAAAATGGCGGCCTTCGGCTCACTTCCGGTTCAAAATGGCGGCGCCTGTGCTCAGTTTTGGTTCAAAATGGCGGTTCCCGGCTCACTTCCGGTTCAAAATGGTGGACCCCGGATCACTTCCGGTTCAAAATGGCGGCCTTCGGCTCACTTCCGGTTCAAAATGGCGGCGCCTGTGCTCAGTTTTGGTTCAAAATGGCGGCGCCCGGCTCACTTCCGGTTCAAAATGGTGGCCCCCGGATCACTTCCGGTTCAAAATGGCGGCCTTCGGCTCACTTCCGGTTCAAAATGGGGGCGCCTGGGCTCAGTTTTTGTTCAAAATGGCGGCTCCCAGGCTCACTTCCGGTTCAAAATGGCGGCTCCCAGGCTCACTTCCGGTTCAAAATGGCGGTGCCCAGGCTCACTTCCGGTTCAAAATGGCGGCCCTTAGGCTCATTTCCGGTTCAAAATGGCGGCGCCCAGGCTCACTTCCGGTTCAGAATGGCGGCCCCCAGGCTCACTTCCGGTTCAAAATGGGGGCGCCCAGGCTCACTTCCGGTTCAAAATGGCGGCGCCCAGGCTCACTTCCGGTTCAAAATGGCGGCGCCCAGGCTCACTTCCGGTTCAAAATGGCTGCCCCCGCCTCACTTCCGGTTCAAAATGGCGGCGCCCAGGCTCACTTCCGGTTCAAAATGTCGGCGCCCGGGCTCACTTCTGGTTCAAAATGGCGGCACTTGGCTCATTTCCGGTTCAAAATGGCGGCCCTCAGCTCACTTCCGGTTCAAAATGGGGGCGCCTGTGCTCAGTTTTGGTTCAAATTGGCGGCGCCCGGCTCACTTTCGGTTCAAAATGGTGGCCCCCGGCTCACTTCCGGTTCAAAATGGCGGCCTTCGGCTCACTTCCGGTTCAAAATGGCGGCGCCTGTGCTCAGTTTTGGTTCAAAATGGCGGCGCCCGGCTCACTTCCGGTTCAAAATGGTGGCCCCCGGATCACTTCCGGTTCAAAATGGCGGCCTTCGGCTCACTTCCGGTTCAAAATGGGGGCGCCTGGGCTCAGTTTTTGTTCAAAATGGCGGCTCCCAGGCTCACTTCCGGTTCAAAATGGCGGCGCCCTGGCTCACTTCCGGTTCAAAATGGCGGCGCCCAGGCTCACTTCCGGTTCAGAATGGCGGCGCCCAGGCTCACTTCCGGTTCAAACTGCGGCTCCCCGGCTCACTTCCGGTTCAAAATGGTGGCTCCCCGGCTCACTTCCGGTTCAAAATGGCGGCGCCCAGGCTCACTTCCGGTTCAAAATGGCGCTGCCCAGGCTCACTTCCGGTTCAAAATGGCGGCGCCCAGGCTCACTTCCGGTTCAAAATGGCGCTGCCCTTAGGCTCACTTCCGGTTCAAAATGGCGGCGCCCAGGCTCACTTCCGGTTCAGAATGGCGGCCCCCAGGCTCACTTCCGGTTCAAAATGGCGGCGCCCGGGCTCACTTCCGGTTCAAAATGGCGGCGCCCAGGCTCACTTCCGGTTCAAAATGGCGGCGCCCAGGCTCACTTCCGGTTCAAAATGGCGGCCCCCGCCTCACTTCCGGTTCAAAATGACGGCGCCCTGGCTCACTTCCGGTTCAAAATGGCGGCCCCATGCTCACTTCCGGTTCACAATTAAGGCGCCCAGGCTCACTTCCGGTTCAAAATGGCGGCCCCCAGGCTCACTTCCGGTTCAAAATGGAGGCTCCCAGGCTCACTTCCGGTTCAAAATGGCGGCGCCCAGGCTCACTTCCGGTTCAAAATGGCGGCGCCCAGGCTCACTTCCGGTTCAAAATGGGGGCGCCTGGCTCACTTCCGGTTCAAAATGGCGGCGCCCGTGCTCACTTTCTGTTCAAAATGGAGGCTCCCAGGCTCACTTCCGGTTCAAAATGGGGGCGCCCAGGCTCACTTCCGGTTCAAAATGGCGGCGCCCGGGCTCACTTCCGGTTCAAAATGTCGGCGCCCGGGCTCACTTCCGGTTCAAAATGGCGGCACTTGGCTCATTTCCGGTTCAAAATGGCGGCCCTCAGCTCACTTCCGGTTCAAAATGGGGGCGCCTGTGCTCAGTTTTGGTTCAAATTGGCGGCGCCCGGCTCACTTCCGGTTCAAAATGGTGGCCCCCGGCTCACTTCCGGTTCAAAATGGCGGCCTTCGGCTCACTTCCGGTTCAAAATGGCGGCGCCTGGGCTCAGTTTTGGTTCAAAATGGCGGTTCCCGGCTCACTTCCGGTTCAAAATGGTGGACCCCGGATCACTTCCGGTTCAAAATGGCGGCCTTCGGCTCACTTCCGGTTCAAAATGGCGGCGCCTGTGCTCAGTTTTGGTTCAAAATGGCGGCGCCCGGCTCACTTCCGGTTCAAAATGGTGGCCCCCGGATCACTTCCGGTTCAAAATGGCGGCCTTCGGCTCACTTCCGGTTCAAAATGGGGGCGCCTGGGCTCAGTTTTTGTTCAAAATGGCGGCTCCCAGGCTCACTTCCGGTTCAAAATGGCGGCTCCCAGGCTCACTTCCGGTTCAAAATGGCGGTGCCCAGGCTCACTTCCGGTTCAAAATGGCGGCCCTTAGGCTCATTTCCGGTTCAAAATGGCGGCGCCCAGGCTCACTTCCGGTTCAGAATGGCGGCCCCCAGGCTCACTTCCGGTTCAAAATGGGGGCGCCCAGGCTCACTTCCGGTTCAAAATGGCGGCGCCCAGGCTCACTTCCGGTTCAAAATGGCGGCGCCCAGGCTCACTTCCGGTTCAAAATGGCTGCCCCCGCCTCACTTCCGGTTCAAAATGGCGGCGCCCAGGCTCACTTCCGGTTCAAAATGTCGGCGCCCGGGCTCACTTCTGGTTCAAAATGGCGGCACTTGGCTCATTTCCGGTTCAAAATGGCGGCCCTCAGCTCACTTCCGGTTCAAAATGGGGGCGCCTGTGCTCAGTTTTGGTTCAAATTGGCGGCGCCCGGCTCACTTTCGGTTCAAAATGGTGGCCCCCGGCTCACTTCCGGTTCAAAATGGCGGCCTTCGGCTCACTTCCGGTTCAAAATGGCGGCGCCTGTGCTCAGTTTTGGTTCAAAATGGCGGCGCCCGGCTCACTTCCGGTTCAAAATGGTGGCCCCCGGATCACTTCCGGTTCAAAATGGCGGCCTTCGGCTCACTTCCGGTTCAAAATGGGGGCGCCTGGGCTCAGTTTTTGTTCAAAATGGCGGCTCCCAGGCTCACTTCCGGTTCAAAATGGCGGCGCCCTGGCTCACTTCCGGTTCAAAATGGCGGCGCCCAGGCTCACTTCCGGTTCAGAATGGCGGCGCCCAGGCTCACTTCCGGTTCAAACTGCGGCTCCCCGGCTCACTTCCGGTTCAAAATGGTGGCTCCCCGGCTCACTTCCGGTTCAAAATGGCGGCGCCCAGGCTCACTTCCGGTTCAAAATGGCGCTGCCCAGGCTCACTTCCGGTTCAAAATGGCGGCGCCCAGGCTCACTTCCGGTTCAAAATGGCGCTGCCCTTAGGCTCACTTCCGGTTCAAAATGGCGGCGCCCAGGCTCACTTCCGGTTCAGAATGGCGGCCCCCAGGCTCACTTCCGGTTCAAAATGGCGGCGCCCGGGCTCACTTCCGGTTCAAAATGGCGGCGCCCAGGCTCACTTCCGGTTCAAAATGGCGGCGCCCAGGCTCACTTCCGGTTCAAAATGGCGGCCCCCGCCTCACTTCCGGTTCAAAATGACGGCGCCCTGGCTCACTTCCGGTTCAAAATGGCGGCCCCATGCTCACTTCCGGTTCACAATTAAGGCGCCCAGGCTCACTTCCGGTTCAAAATGGCGGCCCCCAGGCTCACTTCCGGTTCAAAATGGAGGCTCCCAGGCTCACTTCCGGTTCAAAATGGCGGCGCCCAGGCTCACTTCCGGTTCAAAATGGCGGCGCCCAGGCTCACTTCCGGTTCAAAATGGGGGCGCCTGGCTCACTTCCGGTTCAAAATGGCGGCGCCCGTGCTCACTTTCTGTTCAAAATGGAGGCTCCCAGGCTCACTTCCGGTTCAAAATGGGGGCGCCCAGGCTCACTTCCGGTTCAAAATGGCGGCGCCCGGGCTCACTTCCGGTTCAAAATGTCGGCGCCCGGGCTCACTTCCGGTTCAAAATGGCGGCACTTGGCTCATTTCCGGTTCAAAATGGCGGCCCTCAGCTCACTTCCGGTTCAAAATGGGGGCGCCTGTGCTCAGTTTTGGTTCAAATTGGCGGCGCCCGGCTCACTTCCGGTTCAAAATGGTGGCCCCCGGCTCACTTCCGGTTCAAAATGGCGGCCTTCGGCTCACTTCCGGTTCAAAATGGCGGCGCCTGTGCTCAGTTTTGGTTCAAAATGGCGGCGCCCGGCTCACTTCCGGTTCAAAATGGTGGCCCCCGGATCACTTCCGGTTCAAAATGGCGGCCTTCGGCTCACTTCCGGTTCAAAATGGGGGCGCCCGGGCTCAGTTTTTGTTCAAAATGGCGGCGCCCAGGCTCACTTCCGGTTCAAAATGGCGGCGCCCAGGCTCACTTCCGGTTCAAAATGGCGGTGCCCAGGCGCACTTCCGGTTCAAAATGGCGGCCCTTAGGCTCATTTCCGGTTCAAAATGGCGGCGCCCAGGCTCACTTCCGGTTCAGAATGGCGGCGCCCAGGCTCACTTCCGGTTCAAAATGGCGGTGCCCAGGCTCACTTCCGGTTCAAAATGGCGGCGCCCAGGCTCACTTCCGGTTCAAAATGGTGGCACCCAGGCTCACTTCCGGTTCAAAATGGCTGCCCCGCCTCACTTCCGGTTCAAAATGGCGACGCCCTGGCTCACTTCCGGTTCAAAATGGCGGCCCTCAGCTCACTTCCGGTTCAAAATGGCGGCCCCCAGCTCACTTCCAGTTCAAAATGGCGGCGCCCAGGCTTACTTCCTGTTCAAAATGGGGGCCCCCGGCTCACTTCCGGTTCAAAATGGCGGCGCCCTGCCTCACTTCCGGTTCAAAATGGCGGCCCCCAGCTCACTTCCGGTTCAAAATGGCGGCCCCCAGCTCACTTCCGGTTCAAAATGGCGGCCCCCGGGCTCACTTCCGGTTCAAAACGGCGGCGCCCGGGCTCACTTCCGGTTCAAAATGGCGACACCCGTGCTCACTTCCGGTTCAAAATGGTGCCCCGGCTCACTTCCAGTTCAAAATGCCGTCCCCCAACTCACTTCCGGTTCAGAATGAACGCTTTTGAGCTCACTTTCGGTTCAAAATAGCGGCGCCCAGGCACACTTCCGGTTCAAAATGGCGGCGCCCAGGCTCACTTCCGGTTCAAAATGGCGGCGCCCAGGCTCACTTCCTGTTCAAAATGGGGGTGCCTGGGCTCAGTTTTGGTTCAAAATGGTGGCGCCCAGGCTCACTTCCGGTTCAAAATGGCGGCGCCCAAGCTCACTTCCGGTTCAAAATGGCGGCGCCCAGGCTCACTTCCGGTTCAAAATGGCGGCCCCCCGCTCACTTCCTGTTCAAAATGGCGGCCCTCAGCTCACTTCCGGTTCAAAATGGGAGCGCCTGGGCTCAGTTTTGGTTCAAAATGGCGGCGCCCAGGCTCACTTCCGGTTCAAAATGGCGGCGCCCGGGCTCACCTCCGGTTCAAAATGGCGGCACCCAGGCTCACTTCCGGTTCAAAATGGCGGCCCCCGGCTTACTTCCGGTTCAAAATGTCGGCCCTCAGCTCACTTCCGGTTCAAAATGGGGGCGCCTGGGCTCAGGTTTGGTTCAAAATGGCAGCTCCCAGGCTCACTTCCGGTTCAAAATGGCGGCGCCCAGGCTCACTTCCGGTTCAAAATGGCGGCGCCCAGGCTCACTTCCGGTTCAAAATGGCGGCGCCCGGGCTCACTTCCGGTTCAAAATGGCGGCGCCCAGGCTCACTTCCGGTTCAAAATTGCGGCTCCCAGGCTCACTTCCGGTTCAAAATGTTGGCGCCCGGGCTCACTTCCGGTTCAAAATGGCGGCACTTGGCTCATTTCCGGTTCAAAATGGCGGCCCTCAGCTCACTTCCGGTTCAAAATGGGGGCGCCTGTGCTCAGTTTTGGTTCAAATTGGCGGCGCCCGGCTCACTTTCGGTTCAAAATGGTGGCCCCCGGCTCACTTCCGGTTCAAAATGGCGGCCTTCGGCTCACTTCCGGTTCAAAATGGCGGCGCCTGTGCTCAGTTTTGGTTCAAAGTGGCGGCGCCCGGCTCACTTCCGGTTCAAAATGGTGGCCCCCGGATCACTTCCGGTTCAAAATGGCGGCCTTCGGCTCACTTCCGGTTCAAAATGGCGGCGCCCAAGCTCACTTCCGGTTCAAAATGGCGGCGCCCAGGCTCACTTCCGGTTCAAAATGGCGGCCCCCCGCTCACTTCCTGTTCAAAATGGCGGCCCTCAGCTCACTTCCGGTTCAAAATGGGAGCGCCTGGGCTCAGTTTTGGTTCAAAATGGCGGCGCCCAGGCTCACTTCCGGTTCAAAATGGCGGCGCCCGGGCTCACCTCCGGTTCAAAATGGCGGCACCAAGGCTCACTTCCGGTTCAAAATGGCGGCCCCCGGCTTGCTTCCGGTTCAAAATGTCGGCCCTCAGCTCACTTCCGGTTCAAAATGGGGGCGCCTGGGCTCAGGTTTGGTTCAAAATGGCAGCTCCCAGGCTCACTTCCGGTTCAAAATGGCGGCGCCCAGGCTCACTTCCGGTTCAAAATGGCGGCGCCCAGGCTCACTTCCGGTTCAAAATGGCGGCGCCCAGGCTCACTTCCGGTTCAAAATGGCGGCGCCCAGGCTCACTTCCGGTTCAAAATTGCGGCTCCCAGGCTCACTTCCGGTTCAAAATGTTGGCGCCCGGGCTCACTTCCGGTTCAAAATGGCGGCACTTGGCTCATTTCCGGTTCAAAATGGCGGCCCTCAGCTCACTTCCGGTTCAAAATGGCGGCGCCTGTGCTCAGTTTTGGTTCAAATTGGCGGCGCCCGGCTCACTTTCGGTTCAAAATGGTGGCCCCCGGCTCACTTCCGGTTCAAAATGGCGGCCTTCGGCTCACTTCCGGTTCAAAATGGCGGCGCCTGTGCTCAGTTTTGGTTCAAAATGGCGGCGCCCGGCTCACTTCCGGTTCAAAATGGTGGCCCCCGGATCACTTCCGGTTCAAAATGGCGGCCTTCGGCTCACTTCCGGTTCAAAATGGGGGCGCCTGTGCTCAGTTTTTGTTCAAAATGGCGGCTCCCAGGCTCACTTCCGGTTCAAAATGGCGGCGCCCAGGCTCACTTCCGGTTCAAAATGGCGGCGCCCAGGCTCACTTCCAGTTCAGAATAACGGCGCCCAGGCTCACTTCCGGTTCAAACTGCGGCTCCCCGGCTCGCTTCCGGTTCAAAATGGCGGCTCCCCGGCTCACTTCCGGTTCAAAATGGCGGCGCCCAGGCTCACTTCCGGTTTAAAATGGCGCTGCCCAGGCTCACTTCCGGTTCAAAATGGCGGCCCCCGGGCTCACTTCCGGTTCAAAATGGCGGCCCTTAGGCTCATTTCCGGTTCAAAATGGCGGCGCCCAGGCTCACTTCTGGTTCAGAATGGCGGCCTTTAGGCTCACTTCCGGTTCAAAATGGCGGCGCCCAGGCTCACTTCCGGTTCAAAATGGCGGCGCCCAGGCTCACTTCCGGTTCAAAATGGCGGCGCCCAGGCTCACTTCCGGTTCAAAATGGCTGCCCCCGCCTCACTTCCGGTTCAAAATGACGGCGCCCAGGCTCACTTCCGGTTCAAAATGGCGGCGCCCAGGCTCACTTCCGGTTCACAATTAAAGCGCCCAGGCTCACTTCCGGTTCAAAATGGCGGCCCCCGGCTCACTTCCTGTTCAAAATGGAGGCTCCCAGGCTCACTTCCGGTTCAAAATGGCGGCGCCCAGGCTCACTTCCGGTTCAAAATGGCGGCGCCCAGGCTCACTTCCGGTTCAAAATGGCGGCGCCCTGGCTCACTTCCGGTTCAAAATGGCGGCGCCCAGGCTCACTTCCGGTTCAAAATGGCGGCCCCCAGCTCACTTCCGGTTCAAAATGGCGGCGCCCAGGCTTACTTCCTGTTCAAAATGGGGGCCCCCGGCTCACTTCCGGTTCTAAATGGCGGCGCCCGGGCTCACTTCCGGTTCAAAATGGCTGCGCCCATACTCACTTCCGGTTCAAAATGGCGGCCCCCAGCTCACTTCCGGTTCAAAATGGCGGCGCCCGGGCTCACTTCCGGTTCAAAACGGCGGCGCCCGGTCTCACTTCCGGTTCAAAATGGCGACACCCGTGCTCACTTCCGGTTCAAAATGGTGCCCCGGCTCACTTCCAGTTCAAAATGCCGTCCCGCAACTCACTTCCGGTTCAGAATGAACGCTTTTGAGCTCACTTTCGGTTCAAAATAGCGGCGCCCAGGCACACTTCCGGTTCAAAATGGCGGCCCCCGTCTCACTTCCGGTTCAGAATGGCGGCCCCCAGGCTCACTTCCGGTTCAAAATGGCGGCACCCAGGCTCACTTCCGGTTCAAAATGGGGGTGCCTGGGCTCAGTTTTGGTTCAAAATGGTGGCGCCCGTGCTCACTTCCGGTTCAAAATGGCGGCGCCCAAGCTCACTTCCGGTTCAAAATGGCGGCGCCCAGACTCACTTCCGGTTCAAAATGGCGGCCCCCGGCTTACTTCCGGTTCAAAATGGCGGCCCTCAGCTCACTTCCGGTTCAAAATGGGGGCGCCTGGGCTCAGTTTTGGTTCAAAATGGCAGCTCCCAGGCTCACTTCCGGTTCAAAATGGCGGCGCCCAGGCTCACTTCCGGTTCAAAATGGCGGCGCCCAGGCTCACTTCCGGTTCAAAATGGCGGCGCCCAGGCTCACTTCCGGTTCAAAATGTCGGCGCGCAGGCTCACTTCCGGTTCAAAATGGCGGCTCCCAGGCTCACTTCCGGTTCAAAATGTCGGCGCCCGGGCTCACTTCCGGTTCAAAATGGCGGCACTTGGCTCATTTCCGGTTCAAAATTGCGGCCCTCAGCTCACTTCCGGTTCAAAATGGGGGCGCCTGTGCTCAGTTTTGGTTCAAATTGGCGGCGCCCGGCTCACTTTCGGTTCAAAATGGTGGCCCCCGGCTCACTTCCGGTTCAAAATGGCGGCCTTCGGCTCACTTCCGGTTCAAAATGGCGGCGCCTGTGCTCAGTTTTGGTTCAAAATGGCGGCGCCCGGCTCACTTCCGGTTCAAAATGGTGGCCCCCGGATCACTTCCGGTTCAAAATGGCGGCCTTCGGCTCACTTCCGGTTCAAAATGGCGGCGCCCAGGCTCACTTCCGGTTCAAAATGGCGGCTCCCAGGCTCACTTCCGGTTCAGAATGGCGGCGCCCAGGCTCACTTCCGGATCAAACTGCGGCTCCCCGGTTCGCTTCCGGTTCAAAATGGCGGCTCCCCGGCTCACTTCCGGTTCAAAATGGCGGCGCCCAGGCTCACTTCCGGTTCAAAATGGCGGCCCTTAGGCTCATTTCCGGTTCAAAATGGCGGCGCCCAGGCTCACTTCCGGTTCAGAATGGCGGCCCCCAGGCTCACTTCCGGTTCAAAATGGCGGCGCCCAGGCTCACTTCCGGTTCAAAATGGCGGCGCCCAGGCTCACTTCCGGTTCAAAATGGCTGCCCCCGCCTCACTTCCGGTTCAAAATGATGGCGCCCAGGCTCACTTCCGGTTCAAAATGGCGGCGCCCAAGCTCACTTCCGGTTCAAAATGGCGGCACCCAGGCTCACTTCCGGTTCAAAATGGCGGCCCCCGGCTTACTTCCGGTTCAAAATGTCGGCCCTCAGCTCACTTCCGGTTCAAAATGGGGGCGCCTGGGCTCAGTTTTGGTTCAAAATGGCAGCTCCCAGGCTCACTTCCGGTTCAAAATGGCGGCCCCATGCTCACTTCCGGTTCACAATTAAAGCGCCCAGGCTCACTTCCGGTTCAAAATGGCGGCCCCCGGCTCACTTCCTGTTCAAAATGGCGGCGTCCAGGCTCACTTCCGGTTCAAAATGGCGGCGCCCCGGCTCACTTCCGGTTCAAAATGGCGGCGCCCAGGCTCACTTCCTGTTCAAAATGGTGGCGCCCAGGCTCACTTCCGGTTCAAAATGGCGGCGCCCAAGCTCACTTCCGGTTCAAAATGGCGGCACCCAGGCTCACTTCCGGTTCAAAATGGCGGCCCCCGGCTTACTTCCGGTTCAAAATGTCGGCCCTCAGCTCACTTCCGGTTCAAAATGGGGGCGCCTGGGCTCAGTTTTGGTTCAAAATGGTGGCTCCCAGGCTCACTTCCGGTTCAAAATGGCGGCCCCCAGGCTCACTTCCGGTTCAAAATGGCCGCGCCCTGGCTCACTTCCGGTTCAAAATGGCGGCGCCCGGGCTCACTTCCGGTTCAAAATGGCGGCACTTGGCTCATTTCCGGTTCAAAATGGCGGCCCTCAGCTCACTTCCGGTTCAAAATGGGGGCGCCTGTGCTCAGTTTTGGTTCAAATTGGCGGCGCCCGGCTCACTTTCGGTTCAAAATGGTGGCCCCAGGCTCACTTCCGGTTCAAAATGGCGGCCCCCGGCTCACTTCCTGTTCAAAATGGAGGCTCCCAGGCTCACTTCCAGTTCAAAATGGCGGCGCCCCGGCTCACTTCCGGTTCAAAATGGCGGCGCCCAGGCTCACTTCCTGTTCAAAATGGTGGCGCCCAGGCTCACTTCCGGTTCAAAATGGCGGCGCCCAAGCTCACTTCCGGTTCAAAATGGCGGCACCCAGGCTCACTTCCGGTTCAAAATGGCGGCCCCCGGCTTACTTCCGGTTCAAAATGTCGGCCCTCAGCTCACTTCCGGTTCAAAATGGGGGCGCCTGGGCTCAGTTTTGGTTCAAAATGGCAGCTCCCAGGCTCACTTCCGGTTCAAAATGTCGGCCCTCAGCTCACTTCCGGTTCAAAATGGCGGCGCCCAGGCTCACTTCCGGTTCAAAATGGCGGCGCCCAGGCTCACTTCCGGTTCAAAATGGCGGCTCCCAGGCTCACTTCCGGTTCAAAATGGCGGCGCCCGGGCTCACTTCCGGTTCAAAATGGCGGCACTTGGCTCATTTCCGGTTCAAAATGGCGGCCCTCAGCTCACTTCCGGTTCAAAATGGGGGCGCCTGTGCTCAGTTTTGGTTCAAATTGGCGGCGCCCGGCTCACTTTCGGTTCAAATTGGTGGCCCCCGGCTCACTTCCGGTTCAAAATGGCGGCCTTCGGCTCACTTCCGGTTCAAAATGGCGGCGCCTGTGCTCAGTTTTGGTTCAAAATGGCGGCGCCCGGCTCACTTCCGGTTCAAAATGGTGGCCCCCGGATCACTTCCGGTTCAAAATGGCGGCCTTCGGCTCACTTCCGGTTCAAAATGGGGGCGCCTGGGCTCAGTTTTTGTTCAAAATGGCGGCTCCCAGGCTCACTTCCGGTTCAAAATGGCGGCGACAGGGCTCACTTCCGGTTCAAAATGGCGGCGCCATGGCTCACTTCGGGTTCAAAATGGCGGCGCCCAGGCTCACTTCCGGTTCAGAATGGCGGCGCCCAGGCTCACTTCCGGTTCAAACTGCGGCTCCCCGGCTCGCTTCCGGTTCAAAATGGCGGCTCCCCGGCTCACTTCCGGTTCAAAATGGCGGCGCCCAGGCTCACTTCCGGTTTAAAATGGCGGCGCCCAGGCTCACTCCCGGTTCAAAATGGCGGCCCCCGGGCTCACTTCCGGTTCAAAATGGCGGCTTTTAGGCTCATTTCCGGTTCAAATTGGCGGCGCCCAGGCTCACTTCCGGTTCAGAATGGCGGCCCCCAGGCTCACTTCCGGTTCAAAATGGCGGCGCCCAGGCTCACTTCCGGTTCAAAATGGCGGCGCCCAGGCTCACTTCCGGTTCAAAATGGCGGCGCCCAGGCTCACTTCCGGTTCAAAATGGCTGCCCCCGCCTCACTTCCGGTTCAAAATGACGGCGCCCTGGCTCACTTCCGGTTCAAAATGGCGGCCCCATGCTCACTTCCGGTTCACAATTAAAGCGCCCAGGCTCACTTCCGGTTCAAAATGGCGGCCCTCGGCTCACTTCCTGTTCAAAATGGAGGCTCCCAGGCTCACTTCCGGTTCAAAATGGCGGCACCCAGGCTCACTTCCGGTTCAAAATGGCTGCCCCCACCTCACTTCCGGTTCAAAATGGCGGCGCCCTGGCTCACTTCCGGTTCAAAATGGCGGCCCCATGCTCACTTCCGGTTCAAAATTGCGGCCCCAGGCTCACTTCCGGTTCAAAATGGCGGCGCCCAGGCTTACTTCCTGTTCAAAATGGGGGCCCCCGGCTCACTTCCGGTTCAAAATGGCGGCGCCCAGGCTCACTTCCGGTTCAAAATGGCTGCGCCCATACTCACTTCCGGTTCAAAACGGCGGCGCCCAAGCTCACTTCCGGTTCAAAACGGCGGCGCCCGGTCTCACTTCCGGTTCAAAATGGCGACACCCGTGCTCACTTCCGGTTCAAAATGGTGCCCCGGCTCACTTCCAGTTCAAAATGGCGTCCCCCAACTCACTTCCGGTACAGAATGAACGCTTTTGAGCTCACTTTCGGTTCAAAATAGCGGCGCCCAGGCACACTTCCGGTTCAAAATGGCGGCGCCCAGGCTCACTTCCGGTTCAAAATGGCGGCGCCCAGGCTCACTTCCTGTTCAAAATGGCGGCGCCCAGGCTCACTTCCGGTTCAAAATGGGGGTGCCTGGGCTCAGTTTTGGTTCAAAATGGTGGCGCCCAGGCTCACTTCCGGTTCAAAATGGCGGCGCCCAAGCTCACTTCCGGTTCAAAATGGCGGCACCCAGGCTCACTTCCGGTTCAAAATGGCGGCCCCCGGCTTACTTCCGGTTCAAAATGGCGGCCCTCAGCTCACTTCCGGTTCAAAATGGGGGCGCCTGGGCTCAGTTTTGGTTCAAAATGGCAGCTCCCAGGCTCACTTCCGGTTCAAAATGGCGGCGCCCAGGCTCACTTCCGGTTCAAAATGGCGGCGCCCAGGCTCACTTCCGGTTCAAAATGGCGGCGCCCAGGCTCACTTCCGGTTCAAAATGGCGGCGCCCAGGCTCACTTCCGGTTCAAAATGGCGGCTCCCAGGCTCACTTCCGGTTCAAAATGTCGGCGCCCGGCTCACTTCCGGTTCAAAATGGCGGCACTTGGCTCATTTCCGGTTCAAAATGGCGGCCCTCAGCTCACTTCCGGTTCAAAATGGGGGCGCCTGTGCTCAGTTTTGGTTCAAATTGGCGGCGCCCGGCTCACTTTCGGTTCATAATGGTGGCCCCCGGCTCACTTCCGGTTCAAAATGGCGGCCTTCGGCTCACTTCCGGTTCAAAATGGCGGCGCCTGTGCTCAGTTTTGGTTCAAAATGGCGGCGCCCGGCTCACTTCCGGTTCAAAATGGTGGACCCCGGATCACTTCCGGTTCAAAATGGCGGCGTCCAGGCTCACTTCCGGTTCAAAATGGGGGCGCCTGGGCTCAGTTTTTGTTCAAAATGGCGGCTCCCAGGCTCACTTCCGGTTCAAAATGGCGGCCCCCGGGCTCACTTCCGGTTCAAAATGGCGGCGCCCTGGCTCACTTCCGGTTCAAAATGGCGGCGCCCAGGCTCACTTCCGGTTCAGAATGGCGGCGCCCAGGCTCACTTCCGGATCAAACTGCGGCTCCCCGGCTCACTTCCGGTTCAAAATGGCGGCTCCCCGGCTCACTTCCGGTTCAAAATGGCGGCGCCCAGGCTCACTTCCGGTTTAAAATGGCGCTGCCCAGGCTCACTTCCGGTTCAAAATGGCGGCGCCCAGGCTCACTTCCGGTTCAAAATGGCGGCCCTTAGGCTCATTTCCGGTTCAAAATGGCGGCGCCCAGGCTCACTTCCGGTTCAGAATGGCGGCCCCCAGGCTCACTTCCGGTTCAAAATGGCGGCGCCCAGGCTCACTTCCGGTTCAAAATGGCGGCGCCCAGGCTCACTTCCGGTTCAAAATGGCGGCGCCCAGGCTCACTTCCGGTTCAAAATGGCTGCCATCGCCTCACTTCCGGTTCAAAATGACGGCGCCCTGGCTCACTTCCGGTTCAAAATGGCGGCGCCCAGGCTCACTTCCGGTTCTCAATTAAAGCGCCCAGGCTCACTTCCGGTTCAAAATGGCGGCCCCCGGCTCACTTCCAGTTCAAAATGGAGGCTCCCAGGCTCACTTCCGGTTCAAAATGGCGGCGCCCAGGCTCACTTCCGGTTCAAAATGGCGGCGCCCAGGCTCACTTCCTGTTCAAAATGGCGGCGCCCAGACTTACTTCCGGTTCAAAATGGCGGCCCCCGGCTCACTTCCTGTTCAAAATGGAGGCTCCCAGGCTCACTTCCGGTTCAAAATGGCGGCACCTGTGCTCAGTTTTGGTTCAAAATGGCGGCGCCCGGGTCACTTCCGGTTCAAAATGGTGGCCCCCGGATCACTTCCGGTTCAAAATGGCGGCCTTCGGCTCACTTCCGGTTCAAAATGGGGGCGCCTGGGCTCAGTTTTTGTTCAAAATGGCGGCTCCCAGGCTCACTTCCGGTTCAAAATGGCGGCGCCCAGGCTCACTTCCGGTTCAAAATGGCGGTGCCCAGGCTCACTTCCGGTTCAAAATGGCGGCCCTTAGGCTCATTTCCGGTTCAAAATGGCGGCGCCCAGGCTCACTTCCGGTTCAGAATGGCGGCCCCCAGGCTCACTTCCGGTTCAAAATGGCGGCGCCCAGGCACACTTCCGGTTCAAAATGGCGGCGCCCAGGCTCACTTCCGGTTCAAAATGGCGGCGCCCAGGCTCACTTCCGGTTCAAAATGGCTGCCCCCGCCTCACTTCCGGTTTAAAATGGCGGCGCCCTGGCTCACTTCCGGTTCAAAATGTCGGCGCCCGGGCTCACTTCCGGTTCAAAATGGCGGCACTTGGCTCATTTCCGGTTCAAAATGGCGGCCCTCAGCACATTTCCGGTTCAAAATGGGGGCGCCTGTGCTCAGTTTTGGTTCAAATTGGCGGCGCCCGGCTCACTTTCGGTTCAAAATGGTGGCCCCCGGCTCACTTCCGGTTCAAAATGGCGGCCTTCGGCTCACTTCCGGTTCAAAATGGCGGCGCCTGTGCTCAGTTTTGGTTCAAAATGGCGGCGCCCGGCTCACTTCCGGTTCAAAATGGTGGCCCCCGGATCACTTCCGGTTCAAAATGGCGGCCTTCGGCTCACTTCCGGTTCAAAATGGGGGCGCCTGGGCTCAGTTTTTGTTCAAAATGGCGGCTCCCAGGCTCACTTCCGGTTCAAAATGGCGGCCCCCGGGCTCACTTCCGGTTCAAAATGGCGGCGCCCAGGCTCACTTCCGGTTCAAAATGGCGGCGCCCAGGCTCACTTCCGGTTCAGAATGGCGGCGCCCAGGCTCACTTCCGGTTCAAACTGCGGCTCCCCGGCTCACTTCCGGTTCAAAATGGCGGCTCCCCGGCTCACTTCCTGTTCAAAATGGCGGCGCCCAGGCTCACTTGCGGTTCAAAATGGTTGCGCCCGGGCTCACTTCCGGTTCAAAATGGCGGCTTCCCGGCTCACTTCCAGTTCAAAATGGCGGCGCCCTGGCTCACTTCCGGTTCAAAATGGCGGCGCCCGGGCTCAGTTCCGGTTCAAAATGGCGGCGCCCTGGCTCACTTCCGGTTCAAAATGGCGGCGCCCGGGCTCACTTCCGGTTCAAAATGGCGGCGCCCAGGCTCACTTCCGGTTCAAAATGGCTGCCCCCGCCTCACTTCCGGTTCAAAATGACGGCGCCCTGGCTCACTTCCGGTTCAAAATGGCGGCCCCATGCTCACTTCCGGTTCACAATTAAGGCGCCCAGGCTCACTTCCGGTTCAAAATGGCGGCCCCCGGCTCACTTCCTGTTCAAAATGGAGGCTCCCAGGCTCACTTCCGGTTCAAAATGGCGGCGCCCAGGCTCACTTCCGGTTCAAAATGGCGGCGCCCAGGCTCACTTCCGGTTCAAAATGGCGGCGCCCAGGCTTACTTCCGGTTCAAAATGGCGGCCCCCAACTCACTTCCTGTTCAAAATGGAGGCTCCCAGGCTCACTTCCGGTTCAAAATGGGGGCGCCCAGGCTCACTTCCGGTTCAAAATGGCGGCGCCCAGGCTCACTTCCGGTTCAAAATGTCGGCGCCCGGGCTCACTTCCGGTTCAAAATGGCGGCACTTGGCTCATTTCCGGTTCAAAATGGCGGCCCTCAGCTCAGATCCGGTTCAAAATGGGGGCGCCTGTGCTCAGTTTTGGTTTAAATTGGCGGCGCCCGGCTCACTTCCGGTTCAAAATGGTGGCCCCCGGCTCACTTCCGGTTCAAAATGGCGGCCTTCGGCTCACTTCCGGTTCAAAATGGCGGCGCCTGTGCTCAGTTTTGGTTCAAAATGGCGGCGCCCGGCTCACTTCCGGTTCAAAATGGTGGCCCCCGGATCACTTCCGGTTCAAAATGGCGGCCCCATGCTCACTTCCGGTTCAAAATGGGGGCGCCAGGGCTCAGTTTTTGTTCAAAATGGCGGCTCCCAGGCTCACTTCCGGTTCAAAATGGCGGCGCCCAGGCTCACTTCCGGTTCAAAATGGCGGTGCCCAGGCTCACTTCCGGTTCAAAATGGCGGCCCTTAGGCTCATTTCCGGTTCAAAATGGCAGCTCCCAGGCTCACTTCCGGTTCAGAATGGCGGCCCCCAGGCTCACTTCCGGTTCAAAATGTCGGCGCCCGGGCTCACTTCCGGTTCAAAATGGCGGCGCCCAGGCTCACTTCCGGTTCAAAATGGTGGCGCCCAGGCTCACTTCCGGTTCAAAATGGCTGCCCCGCCTCACTTCCGGTTCAAAATGGCGGCGCCCTGGCTCACTTCCGGTTCAAAATGGCGGCGCCCAGGCTCACTTCCGGTTCAAAATGGCGGCCCCCAGCTCACTTCCGGTTCAAAATGGCGGCGCCCAGGCTTACTTCCTGTTCAAAATGGGGGCCCCCGGCTCACTTCCGGTTCAAAATGGCAGAGCCCAGGCTCACTTCCGGTTCAAAATGGCGGCGCCCTGCCTCACTTCCGGTTCAAAATGGCGGCGCCCAGCTCACTTCCGGTTCAAAATGTCGGCGCCCGGGCTCACTTCCGGTTCAAAACGGCGGCGCCCGGGCTCACTTCCGGTTCAAAATGGCGACACCCGTGCTCACTTCCGGTTCAAAATGGTGCCCCGGCTCACTTCCAGTTCAAAATGCCGTCCCCCAACTCACTTCCGGTTCAGAATGAACGCTTTTGGGCTCACTTTCGGTTCAAAATAGCGGCGCCCAGGCACACTTCCGGTTCAAAATGGCGGCGCCCAGGCTCACTTCCGGTTCAAAATGGCGGCGCCCAGGCTCACTTCCTGTTCAAAATGGCGGCGCCCTGGCTCACTTCCGGTTCAAAATGGGGGTGCCTGGGATCAGTTTTGGTTCAAAATGGTGGCGCCCAGGCTCACTTCCGGTTCAAAATGGCGGCGCCCAAGCTCACTTCCGGTTCAAAATGGCGGCGCCCAGGCTCACTTCCGGTTCAAAATGGCGGCGCCCAGGCTCACTTCCGGTTCAAAATGGCGGCCCTCAGCTCACTTCCGGTTCAAAATGGGAGCGCCTGGGCTCAGTTTTGGTTCAAAATGGCGGCGCCCAGGCTCACTTCCGGTTCAAAATGGCGGCGCCCAGGCTCACCTCCGGTTCAAAATGGCGGCGCCCAGGCTCACTTCCGGTTCAAAATGGCGGCGCCCAGGCTCACTTCCGGTTCAAAATGGCGGCGCCCAGGCTCACTTCCGTTTCAAAATGGCGGCTCCCAGACTCACTTCCGGTTCAAAATGTCGGCGCCCGGGCTCACTTCCGGTTCAAAATGGCGGCACTTGGCTCATTTCCGGTTCAAAATGGCGGCCCTCAGCTCACTTCCGGTTCAAAATGGGGGCGCCTGTGCTCAGTTTTGGTTCAAATTGGCGGCGCCCGGCTCACTTCCGGTTCAAAATGGTGGCCCCCGGCTCACTTCCGGTTCAAAATGGCGGCCTTCGGCTCACTTCCGGTTCAAAATGGCGGCGCCTGTGCTCAGTTTTGGTTCAAAATGGCGGCGCCCGGCTCACTTCCGGTTCAAAATGGTGGCCCCCGGATCACTTCCGGTTCAAAATGGCGGCCTTCGGCTCACTTCCGGTTCAAAATGGGGGCGCCCGGGCTCAGTTTTTGTTCAAAATGGCGGCTCCCAGGCTCACTTCCGGTTCAAAATGGCGGCGCCCAGGCTCACTTCCGGTTCAAAATGGCGGTGCCCAGGCTCACTTCCGGTTCAAAATGGCGGCCCTTAGGCTCATTTCCGGTTCAAAATGGCAGCTCCCAGGCTCACTTCCGGTTCAAAATGGCTGCCCCGCCTCACTTCCGGTTCAAAATGGCGGCGCCCTGGCTCACTTCCGGTTCAAAATGGCGGCGCCCAGGCTCACTTCCGGTTCAAAATGGCGGCCCCCAGCTCACTTCCGGTTCAAAATGGCGGCGCCCAGGCTTACTTCCTGTTCAAAATGGGGGCCCCCGGCTCACTTCCGGTTCAAAATGGCAGAGCCCAGGCTCACTTCCGGTTCAAAATGGCGGCGCCCAGACTCACTTCCGGTTCAAAATGGCGGCGCCCAGCTCACTTCCGGTTCAAAATGTCGGCGCCCGAGCTCACTTCCGGTTCAAAACGGCGGCGCCCGGGCTCACTTCCGGTTCAAAATGGCGACACCCGTGCTCACTTCCGGTTCAAAATGGTGCCCCGGCTCACTTCCAGTTCAAAATGCCGTCCCCCAACTCACTTCCGGTTCAGAATGAACGCTTTTGGGCTCACTTTCGGTTCAAAATAGCGGCGCCCAGGCACACTTCCGGTTCAAAATGGCGGCGCCCAGGCTCACTTCCGGTTCAAAATGGCGGCGCCCAGGCTCACTTCCTGTTCAAAATGGCGGCGCCCTGGCTCACTTCCGGTTCAAAATGGGGGTGCCTGGGCTCAGTTTTGGTTCAAAATGGTGGCGCCCAGGCTCACTTCCGGTTCAAAATGGCGGCGCCCAAGCTCACTTCCGGTTCAAAATGGCGGCGCCCAGGCTCACTTCCGGTTCAAAATGGCGGCGCCCAGGCTCACTTCCGGTTCAAAATGGCGGCCCTCAGCTCACTTCCGGTTCAAAATGGGAGCGCCTGGGCTCAGTTTTGGTTCAAAATGGCGGCGCCCAGGCTCACTTCCGGTTCAAAATGGCGGCGCCCAGGCTCACCTCCGGCTCAAAATGGCGGCGCCCAGGCTCACTTCCGGTTCAAAATGGCGGCGCCCAGGCTCACTTCCGGTTCAAAATGGCGGCGCCCAGGCTCACTTCCGTTTCAAAATGGCGGCTCCCAGACTCACTTCCGGTTCAAAATGTCGGCGCCCGGGCTCACTTCCGGTTCAAAATGGCGGCACTTGGCTCATTTCCGGTTCAAAATGGCGGCCCTCAGCTCACTTCCGGTTCAAAATGGGGGCGCCTGTGCTCAGTTTTGGTTCAAATTGGCGGCGCCCGGCTCACTTCCGGTTCAAAATGGTGGCCCCCGGCTCACTTCCGGTTCAAAATGGCGGCCTTCGGCTCACTTCCGGTTCAAAATGGCGGCGCCTGTGCTCAGTTTTGGTTCAAAATGGCGGCCCCCGGCTCACTTCCGGTTCAAAATGGTGGCCCCCGGATCACTTCCGGTTCAAAATGGCGGCCTTCGGCTCACTTCCGGTTCAAAATGGGGGCGCCTGTGCTCAGTTTTGGTTCAAAATGGCGGCTCCCAGGCTCACTTCCGGTTCAAAATGGTGGCCCCCGGGCTCACTTCCGGTTCAAAATGTCGGCGCCCTGGCTCACTTCCAGTTCAAAATGGCGGCGCCCAGGCTCACTTCCGGTTCAAAATGGCGGCGCCCAGGCTCACTTCCGGTTCAAAATGGTGGCTCCCCGGCTCACTTCCGGTTCAAAATGGCGGCTCCCCGGCTCACTTCCGGTTCAAAATGGCGGCGCCCAGGCTCACTTCCGGTTCAAAATGGCGGCGGCACAGGCTCACTTCCGGTTCAAAATGGCGGCGCCCAGGCTCACTTCCGGTTCAAAATGGCGGCGCCCAGGCTCACTTCCGGTTCAAAATGGCGGCCCTTAGGCTCATTTCCGGTTCAAAATGGCGGCGCCCAGGCTCACTTCCGGTTCAGAATGGCGGCCCCCAGGCTCACTTCCGGTTCAAAATGGCGGCGCCCAGGCTCACTTCCGGTTCAAAATGGCGGCGCCCAGGCTCACTTCCGGTTCAAAATGGCGGCGCCCAGGCTCACTTCCGGTTCAAAATGGCTGCCCCCGCCTCACTTCCTGTTCAAAATGGCGGCGCCCTGTCTCACTTCCGGTTCAAAATGGCGGCCCCATGCTCACTTCCGGTTCACAATTAAGGCGCCCAGGCTCACTTCCGGTTCAAAATGGGGGCGCCCAGGCTCACTTCCTGTTCAAAATGGAGGCTCCCAGGCTCACTTCCGGTTCAAAATGGCGGCGCCCAGGCTCACTTCCGGTTCAAAATGGCGGCGCCCGGGCTCACTTCCGGTTCAAAATGGCGGCGCCCAGGCTTACTTCCGGTTCAAAATGGCGGCCCCCGGCTCACTTCCGGTTCAAAATGGAGACTCCCAGGCTCACTTCCGGTTCAAAATGGGGGCGCCCGGGCTCACTTCCGGTTCAAAATGGCGGCGCCCAGGCTCACTTCCGGTTCAAAATGGGGGCGCCCGGGCTCACTTCCGGTTCAAAATGGCGGCACATGGCTCATTTCCGGTTCAAAATGGCGGCCCTCAGCTCACTTCCGGTTCAAAATGGGGGCACCTGTGCTCAGTTTTGGTTCAAATTGGCGGCGCCCGGCTCACTTCCGGTTCAAAATGGTGGCCCCCGGCTCACTTCCGGTTCAAAATGGCGGCCTTCGGCTCACTTCCGGTTCAAAATGGCGGCGCCTGTGCTCAGTTTTGGTTCAAAATGGCGGTTCCCGGCTCACTTCCGGTTCAAAATGGTGGACCCCGGATCACTTCCGGTTCAAAATGGCGGCCTTCGGCTCACTTCCGGTTCAAAATGGCGGCGCCTGTGCTCAGTTTTGGTTCAAAATGGCGGCGCCCGGCTCACTTCCGGTTCAAAATCGTGGCCCCCGGATCACTTCCGGTTCAAAATGGCGGCCTTCGGCTCACTTCCGGTTCAAAATGGGGGCGCCTGGGATCAGTTTTTGTTCAAAATGGCGGCTCCCAGGCTCACTTCCGGTTCAAAATGGCGGCGCCCAGGCTCACTTCCGGTTCAAAATGGTGGTGCCCAGGCTCACTTCCGGTTCAAAATGGCGGCCCTTAGGCTCATTTCCGGTTCAAAATGGCGGCGCCCAGGCTCACTTCCGGTTCAGAATGGCGGCCCCCAGGCTCACTTCCGGTTCAAAATGGCGGCGCCCAGGCTCACTTCCGGTTCAAAATGGCGGCGCCCAGGCTCACTTCCGGTTCAAAATGGCGGCGCCCAGGCTCACTTCCGGTTCAAAATGGCGGCGCCCAGGCTCACTTCCGGTTCAAAATGGCGGCTCCCAGGCTCACTTCCGGTTCAAAATGTCGGCGCCCGGGCTCACTTCCGGTTCAAAATGGCGGCACTTGGCTCATTTCCGGTTCAAAATGGCGGCCCTCAGCTCACTTCCGGTTCAAAATTGGGGCGCCTGTGCTCAGTTTTGGTTCAAATTGGCGGCGCCCGGCTCACTTTCGGTTCAAAATGGTGGCCCCCGGCTCACTTCCGGTTCAAAATGGCGGCCTTCGGCTCACTTCCGGTTCAAAATGGTGGCGCCTGTGCTCAGTTTTGGTTCAAAATGGCGGCGCCCGGGTCACTTCCGGTTCAAAATGGTGGCCCCCGGATCACTTCCGGTTCAAAATGGCGGCGTTCGGCTCACTTCCGGTTCAAAATGGGGGCGCCTGGGCTCAGTTTTTGTTCAAAATGGCGGCTCCCAGGCTCACTTCCGGTTCAAAATGGCGGCCCCCGGGCTCACTTCCGGTTCAAAATGGCGGCGCCCTGCCTCACTTTCGGTTCAAAATGGCGGCGCCCAGGCTCACTTCCGGTTCAGAATGGCGGCGCCCAGGCTCACTTCCGGTTCAAACTGCGGCTCCCCGGCTCACTTCCGGTTCAAAATGGCGGCTCCCCGGCTCACTTCCGGTTCAAAATGGCGGCGCCCAGGCTCACTTCCGGTTCAAAATGGCGCTGCCCAGGCTCACTTCCGGTTCAAAATGGCGGCGCCCAGGCTCACTTCCGGTTCAAAATGGCGGTGCCCAGGCTCACTTCCGGTTCAAAATGGCGGCCCTTAGGCTCATTTCCGGTTCAAAATGGCGGCGCCCAGGCTCACTTCCGGTTCAAAATGGCGGCGCCTGTGCTCAGTTTTGGTTCAAAATGGCGGCGCCCGGCTCACTTCCGGTTCAAAATGGTGGCCCCCGGATCACTTCCGGTTCAAAATGGCGGCCCCATGCTCACTTCCGGTTCAAAATGGGGGCGCCCGGGCTCAGTTTTTGTTCAAAATGGCGGCTCCCAGGCTCACTTCCGGTTCAAAATGGCGGCGCCCAGGCTTACTTCCGGTTTAAAATGGCGGTGCCCAGGCACACTTCCGGTTCAAAATGGCGGCCCTTAGGCTCATTTCCGGTTCAAAATGGCGGCGCCCAGGCTCACTTCCGGTTCAGACTGGCGGCCCCCAGGCTCACTTCCGGTTCAAAATGGCGGCCCCCGGCTCACTTCCGGTTCAAAATGGCGGCGCCCAGGCTCACTTCCGGTTCAAAATGGTGGCGCCCAGGCTCACTTCCGGTTCAAAATGGCTGCCCCGCCTCACTTCCGGTTCAAAATGGCGGCGCCCTGGCTCACTTCCGGTTCAAAATGGGGGCCCTCAGCTCACTTCCGGTTCAAAATGGCGGCGCCCAGGCTCACTTCCGGTTCAAAATGGCGGCGCCCAGGCTCACTTCCGGTTCAAAATGGCGGCGTCCAGGCTCACTTCCCGTTCAAAATGGCAACTCCCAGGCTCACTTCCGGTTCAAAATGGCGGCCCCATGCTCACTTCCGGTTCAAAATTAAGGCGCACAGGCTCACTTCCGGTTCAAAATGGCGGCGCCCGGCTCACTTCCTGTTCAAAATGGCGGCGCCAGACTCACTTCCGGTTCAAAATGGCGGCACTTGGCTCATTTCCGGTTCAAAATGGCGGCCCTCAGCTCACTTCCGGTTTAAATTGGGGGCGCCTTTGCTCAGTTTTGGTTAAAAATGGCGGCGCCCGGCTCACTTCCGGTTCAAAATGGTGGCCCCCGGATCACTTCCGGTTCAAAATGGGGGCGCCTGGGCTCAAATTTTGTTCAAAATGGCGGCTCCCAGGCTCACTTTCGGTTCAAAATGGCGGCCCCCGGGCTCACTTCCGGTTCAAAATGGCGGCGCCCAGGCTCACTTCCGGTTCAAAATGGCGGCGCCCAGGCTCACTTCCGGTTCAGAATGGCGGCGCCCAGGCTCACTTCCGGTTGAAAATGGCGGCGCCCAGGCTCACTTCCGGTTCAAAATGGCGGCGCCCAGGCTCACTTCCGGTTCAAAATGGCGGCCCCCAGCTCACTTCCGGTTCAAAATGGCGGCGCCCGGGCTCATTTCCGGTTCAAAATGGCGGCGCCCAGGCTCACATCCGGTTCAAAATGGCGACACCCGTGCTCACTTCCGGTTCAAAATGGTGCCCCAGCTCACTTCCGGTTCAAAATGCCGGCCCCCAACTCACTTCCGGTTCAGAATGAACGCTTTTGGGCTCACTTTCGGTTCAAAATAGCGGCGCCCAGGCACACTTCCGGTTCAAAATGGCGGCGCCCAGGCTCACTTCCGGTTCAAAATGGCGGCGCCCAGGCTCACTTCCTGTTCAAAATGGCGGCGCCCTGGCTCACTTCCGGTTCAAAATGGCGGCGCCCGGGCTCACTTCCGGTTCAAAATGGCGGCGCCTGTGCTCAGTTTCGGTTCAAAATGGCGGCGCCCGGGCTCACTTCCGGTTCAGAATGGCGGCGCTCGGCCTCACTTCCGGTTCAAAGTGGCGGCCCCCGGACTCACTTTCGGTTCAAAATGGCGGCGCCCGGGCTCACTTCCGGGTGAAAATGGCGGCGCCCTGGCTCACTTCCGGTTCAAAATGGCCGCGCCCTGGCTCACTTCCGGTTCAAAATGGCGGCGCCCTGGCTCACTTCCGGTTCAAAATGGCGGCGCCCAGGCTCACTTCCGGTTCAAAATGGCGGCGCCCAGGCTCACTTCCGGTCCAAAATGGCGGCGCCCAGGCTCACTTCCGATTCAAAATGGCAGCACCCGGGCTCACTTCCGGTTCAAAATGGCGGCGCCCCGGCTCACTTCCGGTTCAAAATGGCGGCGCCCTGGCTCACTTCCCGTTCAAAATGGCAGCGCCCAGGCTCACTTCCGGTTCAAAATGGCGGCGACCGGGCTCACTTCCGGTTCAAAATGGCGGCGCCCAGGCTTACTTCCGGTTCAAAATGACGGCCCTCAGGCTCACTTCCGGTTCAAAATGGGGGCGCCTGGGCTCAGTTTAGGTTCAAAATGGCAGCTTTCAGGCTCACTTCCGGTTCAAAATGGCGGCGCCCAGGCTCACTTCCGGTTCAAAATGGCGGCGCCCAGGCTCACTTCCGGTTCAAAATGGCGGCTCCCAGGCTCACTTCCGGTTCAAAATGGCGGCGCCCGGGCTCACTTTCGGTTCAAAATGGCGGCGCCCAGGCTCACTTCCGGTTCAAAATGGCGGCACTTGGCTCATTTCCGGTTCAAAATGGCGGCGCCCAGGCTCACTTCCGGTTCAAAATGGGGGCGCCTGTGCTCAGTTTTGGTTCAAAATGGCGGCGCCTGGCTCACTTCCGGTTCAAAATGGTGGCCCCCGGCTCACTTCCGGTTCAAAATGGCGGCCTTCGGCTCACTTCCGGTTCAAAATGGGGGCGCCTGTTCTCAGTTTTGGTTCAAAATGGCGGCGCCCGGCTCACTTTCGGTTCAAAATGGTGTCCCCCGGCTCACTTCCGGTTCAAAATGGCGGCTCCCGGGCTCACTTCCGGTTCGAAATGGAGGCGCCTGGGCTCAGTTTTTGTTCAAAATGGCGGCTCCCAGGCTCACTTCCGGTTCAAAATGGCGGCGCCCAGGCTCACTTCCGGTTCAAAATGGCGGCGCCCAGGCTCACTTCCGGTTCAAAATGGCGGCGCCCAGGCTCACTTCCGGTGCGGAATGGCGGCGCCCAGGCTCACTTCCGGTTCAAAATGGCGGCCCCCGTCTCACTTCCGGTTCAAAACGGCGGCGACCGGGCTCACTTCCGGTTCAAAATGGCGGCGCCCAGGCTTACTTCCGGTTCAAAATGGCGGCCCCGGCTCACTTCCGGTTCAAAATGGCGGCGCCCAGGCTCACTTCCGGTTCAAAATGGCGGCCCCCAGCTCACTTCCGGTTCAGAATGAGGGCGCCCAGGCTCACTTTCGGTTGAAAATGGCGGCGCCCAGGCTCACTTCCGGTTCAAAATGGTGGCGCCCAGGCTCACTTCCGGTTCAAAATGGCTGCCCCGCCTCACTTCCGGTTCAAAATGGCGGCGCCCTGGCTCACTTCCGGTTCAAAATGGGGGCCCTCAGCTCACTTCCGGTTCAAAATGGCGGCGCCCAGGCTCACTTCCGGTTCAAAATGGCGGCGCCCAGGCTCACTTCCGGTTCAAAATGGCGGCGTCCAGGCTCACTTCCCGTTCAAAATGGCAACTCCCAGGCTCACTTCCGGTTCAAAATGGCGGCCCCATGCTCACTTCCGGTTCAAAATTAAGGCGCACAGGCTCACTTCCGGTTCAAAATGGCGGCGCCCGGCTCACTTCCTGTTCAAAATGGCGGCGCCAGACTCACTTCCGGTTCAAAATGGCGGCACTTGGCTCATTTCCGGTTCAAAATGGCGGCCCTCAGCTCACTTCCGGTTTAAATTGGGGGCGCCTTTGCTCAGTTTTGGTTAAAAATGGCGGCGCCCGGCTCACTTCCGGTTCAAAATGGTGGCCCCCGGATCACTTCCGGTTCAAAATGGGGGCGCCTGGGCTCAAATTTTGTTCAAAATGGCGGCTCCCAGGCTCACTTTCGGTTCAAAATGGCGGCCCCCGGGCTCACTTCCGGTTCAAAATGGCGGCGCCCAGGCTCACTTCCGGTTCAAAATGGCGGCGCCCAGGCTCACTTCCGGTTCAGAATGGCGGCGCCCAGGCTCACTTCCGGTTGAAAATGGCGGCGCCCAGGCTCACTTCCGGTTCAAAATGGCGGCGCCCAGGCTCACTTCCGGTTCAAAATGGCGGCCCCCAGCTCACTTCCGGTTCAAAATGGCGGCGCCCGGGCTCATTTCCGGTTCAAAATGGCGGCGCCCAGGCTCACATCCGGTTCAAAATGGCGACACCCGTGCTCACTTCCGGTTCAAAATGGTGCCCCAGCTCACTTCCGGTTCAAAATGCCGGCCCCCAACTCACTTCCGGTTCAGAATGAACGCTTTTGGGCTCACTTTCGGTTCAAAATAGCGGCGCCCAGGCACACTTCCGGTTCAAAATGGCGGCGCCCAGGCTCACTTCCGGTTCAAAATGGCGGCGCCCAGGCTCACTTCCTGTTCAAAATGGCGGCGCCCTGGCTCACTTCCGGTTCAAAATGGCGGCGCCCGGGCTCACTTCCGGTTCAAAATGGCGGCGCCTGTGCTCAGTTTCGGTTCAAAATGGCGGCGCCCGGGCTCACTTCCGGTTCAGAATGGCGGCGCTCGGCCTCACTTCCGGTTCAAAGTGGCGGCCCCCGGACTCACTTTCGGTTCAAAATGGCGGCGCCCGGGCTCACTTCCGGGTGAAAATGGCGGCGCCCTGGCTCACTTCCGGTTCAAAATGGCCGCGCCCTGGCTCACTTCCGGTTCAAAATGGCGGCGCCCTGGCTCACTTCCGGTTCAAAATGGCGGCGCCCAGGCTCACTTCCGGTTCAAAATGGCGGCGCCCAGGCTCACTTCCGGTCCAAAATGGCGGCGCCCAGGCTCACTTCCGATTCAAAATGGCAGCACCCGGGCTCACTTCCGGTTCAAAATGGCGGCGCCCCGGCTCACTTCCGGTTCAAAATGGCGGCGCCCTGGCTCACTTCCCGTTCAAAATGGCAGCGCCCAGGCTCACTTCCGGTTCAAAATGGCGGCGACCGGCTCACTTCCGGTTCAAAATGGCGGCGCCCAGGCTTACTTCGGTTCAAAATGACGGCCCCTCAGGCTCACTTCCGGTTCAAAATGGGGGCGCCTGGGCTCAGTTTAGGTTCAAAATGGCAGCTTTCAGGCTCACTTCCGGTTCAAAATGGCGGCGCCAGGCTCACTTCCGGTTCAAAATGGCGGCGCCCAGGCTCACTTCCGGTTCAAAATGGCGGCTCCCAGGCTCACTTCCGGTTCAAAATGGCGGCGCCCGGGCTCACTTTCGGTTCAAAATGGCGGCGCCCAGGCTCACTTCCGGTTCAAAATGGCGGCACTTGGCTCATTTCCGGTTCAAAATGGCGGCGCCCAGGCTCACTTCCGGTTCAAAATGGGGGGCGCCTGTGCTCAGTTTTGGTTCAAAATGGCGGCGCCTGGCTCACTTCCGGTTCAAAATGGTGGCCCCCGGCTCACTTCCGGTTCAAAATGGCGGCCTTCGGCTCACTTCCGGTTCAAAATGGGGGCGCCTGTTCTCAGTTTTGGTTCAAAATGGCGGCGCCCGGCTCACTTTCGGTTCAAAATGGTGTCCCCCGGCTCACTTCCGGTTCAAAAATGGCGGCTCCCGGGCTCACTTCCGGTTCGAAATGGAGGCGCCTGGGCTCAGTTTTTGTTCAAAATGGCGGCTCCCAGGCTCACTTCCGGTTCAAAATGGCGGCGCCCAGGCTCACTTCCGGTTCAAAATGCGGCGCCCAGGCTCACTTCCGGTTCAAAATGGCGGCGCCCAGGCTCACTTCCGTGCGGAATGGCGGCGCCCAGGCTCACTTCCGGTTCAAAATGGCGGCCCCCGTCTCACTTCCGGTTCAAAACGGCGGCGACCGGGCTCACTTCCGGTTCAAAATGGCGGCGCCCAGGCTTACTTCCGGTTCAAAATGGCGGCCCCGGCTCACTTCCGGTTCAAAATGGCGGCGCCCAGGCTCACTTCCGGTTCAAAATGGCGGCCCCCAGCTCACTTCCGGTTCAGAATGAGGGCGCCCAGGCTCACTTTCGGTTGAAAATGGCGGCGCCCAGGCTCACTTCCGGTTCAAAATGGCGGCGCCCTGGCTCACTTCCGGTTCAAAATGGCGGCGCCCAGGCTCGCTTCCGGTTCGAAATGGCGGCGACCGGGCTCACTTCCGGTTCAAAATGGCGGCGCCCAGGCTCACTTCCGGTTCAAAATGGCGGCTCCCGGGCTCACTTCCGGTTCAAAATGGCGGCGCCCAGGCTCACTTCCGGTTCAAAAATGGCGGCGCCCAGGCTCACTTCCGGTTCAGAATGGCGGCGCCCAGGCTCACTTCCGGTTCAAAATGGCGGCGCCCAGGCTCACTTCCGGTCAAAATGGCGGCGACCGGGCTCACTTCCGGTTCAAAATGGCGGCGCCCAGGCTCACTTCCGGTTCAAAATGGCGGCCCCCGGCTCACTTCCGGTTCAAAATGGCGGCCCCAGGCTTACTTCCGGTTCAAAATGGCGGCCCTCAGCTCACTTCCGTTCAAAATGGGGGCGCCTGGGCTCAGTTTTGGTTCAAAATGGAAGCTCCCAGGCTCACTTCCGGTTCAAAATGGCGGCGCCCAGGCTCACTCCGGTTCAAAATGGCGGCGCCCGGGCTCACTTCCGGTTCAAAATGGCGGCACTTGGCTCACTTCCGGTTCAAAATGGCGGCCCTTAGCTCACTTCCGGTTCAAAATGGGGGCGCCTGTGCTCAGTTTTGGTTCAAAATGGCGGCGCCCGGCTCACTTCCGGTTCAAAATGGTGGCCCCCGGCTCACTTCCGGTTCAAAATGGCGGCCTTCGGCTCACTTCCGGTTCAAAATGGCGGCGCCTGTGCTCAGTTTTGGTTCAAAATGGCGGCGCCCGGCTCACTTCCGGTTCAAAATGGTGGCCCCCGGATCACTTCCGGTTCAAAATGGCGGCGCCCAGGCTCACTTCCGGTTCAAAATGGGGGCGCCTGGGCTCAAATATTGTTCAAAATGGCGGCTCCCAGGCTCACTTCCGGTTCAAAATGGCGGCCCCCGGGCTCACTTCCGGTTCAAAATGGCGGCGCCCAGGCTCACTTCCGGTTCAAAATGGCGGCGCCCAGGCTCACTTCCGGTTCAGAATGGCGGCGCCCAGGCTCACTTCCGGTTCAAAAATGGCGGCGCCCAGGCTCACTTCCGGTTCAAAATGGCGGCCCACAGGCTCACTTCCGGTTCAAAATGGCGGCCCCCAGCTCACTTCCGGTTCAAAATGGCGGCGCCCGGGCTCACTTCCGGTTCAAAATGGCGGCGCCCCGGCTCACTTCCGGTTCAAAATGGCGACACCAGTGCTCACTTCCGGTTCAAAATGGTGCCCCGGCTCACTTCCGGTTCAAAATGGCGGCGCCCAGGCTCACTTCCGGTTCAAAATGGCGGCGCCCAGGCTCACTTCCGGTTCAAAATGGCGGCGCCCAGGCTCACTTCCGGTTCAAAATGGCGGCCCCCGTCTCACTTCCGGTTCAAAATGACAGCGACCGGGCTCACTTCCGGTTCAAAATGGCGCTGCCCAGGCTCACTTCCGGTTCAAAATGGCGGCCCCCAGTCTCACTTTCGGTTCAAAATGGCGGCGACCGGGCTCACTTCCGGTCAAAATGGCGGCGCCCAGGCTTACTTCCGGTTCAAAATGGCGGCCCCCCGGGCTCACTTCCGGTTCAAATGGCCGCGCCCAGGCTCACTTCCGGTTCAAAATGGCGGCGCCCAGGCTCACTTCCGGTTCAGAATGGCGGCGCCCAGGCTCACTTCCGGTTCAAAATGGCGGCCCCCGTCTCACTTCCGGTTCAAAATGGCGGCGCCCAGTCTCACTTCCGGTTCAAAATGGCGGCGCCCAGGCTTACTTCCGGTTCAAAATGGCGGCCCCCGGCTCACTTCCGGTTCAAAATGGCGGCCCCCGGCTTACTTCCGGTTCAAAATGGCGGCCCTCAGCTCACTTCCGGTTCAAAATGGGGGCGCCTGTGCTCAGTTTTGGTTCAAAATGGCAGCTCCCAGGCTCACTTCCGGTTCAAAATGGCGGCGCCCAGGCTCACTTCCGGTTCAAAATGGCGGCGCCCAGGCTCACTTCCGGTTCAAAATGGCGGCGCCCAGGCTCACTTCCGGTTCAAAATGGCGGCTCCCAGGCTCACTTCCGGTTCAAAATGGCGGCGCCCGGGCTCACTTCCGGTTCAAAATGGCGGCGCCAGGCTCACTTCCGGTTCAAAATGGCGGCATTTGGCTCATTTCCGGTTCAAAATGGCGGCGCCCAGGCTCACTTCCGGTTCAAAATGGCGGCGCCCAGGCTCACTTCCGGTTCAAAATGGCGGCGCCCAGGCTCACTTCCTGTTCAAAATGGCGGCACTTGGCTCATTTCAGGTTCGAAATGGCGGCCCTCAGCTCACTTCCGGTTCAAAATGGCGGCACTTGGCTCATTTCCGGTTCAAAATGGCGGCGCCCAGGCTCACTTCCGGTTCAAAATGGCGGCGCCCAGGCTCACTTCCGGTTCAAAATGGCGGCGCCCGAGCTCACTTTCGGTTCAAAACGGTGGTGCCCAGGCTTACTTCCGGTTCAAAATGGCGGCGCCCAGGCTCACTTCCGGTTCAAAATGGCGGCGCCCAGGCTCACTTCCGGTTCAAAATGGCGGCGCCCAGGCTCACTTCCGGTTCAAAATGGCGGCCCCCCGGGCTCACTTCCGGATCAAAATGGCGGCGCCCAGGCTCACTTCCGGTTCAAAATGGCGGCGCCCGGGCTCACTTCCGGTTCAAAATGGCGGCGCCCCGGCTCACTTCCGGTTCAAAATGGCTGCGCCGTGGCTCACTTCCGGTTCAAAATGGCGGCGCCCAGGCTCACTTCCGGTTCAAAATGGCAACGCCCAGGCTCACTTCCGGTTCAAAATGGCGGCGCCCTGGCTCACTTCCGGTCCAAAATGGCGGCGCCCAGGCTCACTTCCGGTTCAAAATGGCGGCCCCCGGGCTCACTTCCGGTTCAAAATGGCGGCGCCCCGGCTCACTTCCGGTTCAAAATGCCGGCGCCCAGGCTCACTTCCGGTTCAAAATGGCGGCGCCCAGGCTCACTTCCTGTTCAAAATGGCGGCGCCCTGGCTCACTTCCGGTTCAAAATGGGCGTGCCTGGGCTCAGTTTTGGTTCAAATTGGCGGCGCCCAGGCTCACTTCCGGTTCAAAATGGCGGCGCTCAAGCTCACTTCCGGTTCAAAATGGCGGCGCCCAGGCTCACTTCCGGTTCAAAATGGCGGCGCCCAGGCTCACTTCCGGTTCAAAATGGCGGCGCCCCGGGCTCACTTCCGGTTCAAAATGGCGGCTCCCAGCTCACTTCCGGTTCAAAATGGCGGCTCCCAGGCTCACTTCCGGTTCAAAATGGCGGCGCCCGGGCTCACTTCCGGTTCAAAATGGCGGCACCCAGGCTCACTTCCGGTTCTAAATGGCGGCATTTGGCTCATTTCCGGTTCAAAATGGCGGCCCTCAGCTCACTTCCGGTTCAAAATGGCGGCGCCCAGGCTCACTTCCGGTTCAAAATGGCGGCACTTGGCTCATTTCCGGTTCAAAATGGCGGCCCTCAGCTCACTTCCGGTTCAAAATGGCGGCGCCCAGGCTCACTTCCGGTTCAAAATGGCGGCGCCCAGGCTCACTTCCGGTTCAAAATGGCGGCGCCCGGGCTCACTTTCGGTTCAAAACGGTGGCGCCCAGGCTCACTTCCGGTTCAAAATGGCGGCGCCCTGGCTCACTTCCGGTTCAAAATGGCGGCGCCCAGGCTCACTTCCGGTTCAAAATGGCGGCGCCCGGGCTCACTTCCGGTTCAAAATGGCGGCGCCCAGGCTCACTTCCGGTTCAAAATGGCGGCGCCCAGGCTCACTTCCGGTTCAAAATGGCGGCGCCCAGGCTCACTTCCGGTTCAAAATGGCGGCACTTGGCTCATTTCAGGTTCAAAATGGCGGCCCTCAGCTCACTTCCGGTTCAAAATGGCGGCACTTGGCTCATTTCCGGTTCAAAATGGCGGCGCCCCGGCTCACTTCCGGTTCAAAATGGCTGCGCCGTGGCTCACTTCCGGTTCAAAATGGCGGCGCCCAGGCTCACTTCCGGTTGAAAATGGCGGCGCCCAGACTCACTTCCGGTTCAAAATGGCGGCGCCCTGGCTCACTTCCGGTCCAAAATGGCGGCGCCCAGGCTCACTTCCGGTTCAAAATGGCGGCCCCCGGGCTCACTTCCGGTTCAAAATGGCGGCGCCCGGGCTCACTTCCGGTTCAAAATGCCGGCGCCCAGGCTCACTTCCGGTTCAAAATGGCGGCGCCCAGGCTCACTTCCTGTTCAAAATGGCGGCGCCCTGGCTCACTTCCGGTTCAAAATGGGCGTGCCTGGGCTCAGTTTTGGTTCAAAATGGCGGCGCCCAGGCTCACTTCCGGTTCAAAATGGCGGCGCTCAAGCTCACTTCCGGTTCAAAATGGCGGCGCCCAGGCTCACTTCCGGTTCAAAATGGCGGCGCCCAGGCTCACTTCCGGTTCAAAATGGCGGCGCCCGGGCTCACTTCCGGTTCAAAATGGCGGCTCCCAGCTCACTTCCGGTTCAAAATGGCGGCTCCCAGGCTCACTTCCGGTTCAAAATGGTGGCGCCCGGGCTCACTTCCGGTTCAAAATGGCGGCACCCAGGCTCACTTCCGGTTCTAAATGGCGGCATTTGGCTCATTTCCGGTTCAAAATGGCGGCCCTCAGCTCACTTCCGGTTCAAAATGGCGGCGCCCAGGCTCACTTCCGGTTCAAAATGGCGGCACTTGGCTCATTTCCGGTTCAAAATGGCGGCCCTCAGCTCACTTCCGGTTCAAAATGGCGGCGCCCAGGCTCACTTCCGGTTCAAAATGGCGGCGCCCAGGCTCATTTCCGGTTCAAAATGGCGGCGCCCGGGCTCACTTTCGGTTCAAAACGGTGGCGCCCAGGCTCACTTCCGGTTCAAAATGGCGGCGCCCAGGCTAACTTCCGGTTCAAAATGGCGGCGCCCAGGCTCACTTCCGGTTCAAAATGGCGGCGCCCGGGCTCACTTCCGGTTCAAAATGGCGGCGCCCAGGCTCACTTCCGGTTCAAAATGGCGGCGCCCAGGCTCACTTCCGGTTCAAAATGGCGGCGCCCAGGCTCACTTCCGGTTCAAAATGGCGGCACTTGGCTCATTTCAGGTTCAAAATGGCGGCCCTCAGCTCACTTCCGGTTCAAAATGGCGGCACTTGGCTCATTTCCGGTTCAAAACGGCGGCGCCCAGGCTCACTTCCGGTTCAAAATGGCGGCGCCCAGGCTCACTTCCGGTTCAAAATGGCGGCGCCCGGGCTCACTTTCGGTTCAAAACGGTGGTGCCCAGGCTCACTTCCGGTTCAAAATGGCGGCGCCCAGGCTCACTTCCGGTTCAAAATGGCGGCGCCCAGGCTCACTTCCGGTTCAAAATGGCGGCGCCCAGGCTCACTTCCGGTTCAAAATGGCGGCCCCCGGGCTCACTTCCGGTTCAAAATGGCGGCGCCCAGGCTCACTTCCGGTTCAAAATGGCGGCGCCCGGGCTCACTTCCGGTTCAAAATGGCGGCGCCCCGGCTCACTTCCGGTTCAAAATGGCTGCGCCCTGGCTCACTTCCGGTTCAAAATGGCGGCGCCCAGGCTCACTTCCGGTTCAAAATGGCGGCGCCCAGACTCACTTCCGGTTCAAAATGGCGGCGCCCGGGCTCACTTCCGGTCCAAAATGGCGGCGCCCAGGCTCACTTCCGGTTCAAAATGGCGGCCCCCGGGCTCACTTCCGGTTCAAAATGGCGGCGCCCAGGCTCACTTCCGGTTCAAAATGCCGGCGCCCAGGCTCACTTCCGGTTCAAAATGGCGGCGCCCAGGCTCACTTCCTGTTCAAAATGGCGGCGCCCTGGCTCACTTCCGGTTCAAAATGGGCGTGCCTGGGCTCAGTTTTGGTTCAAAATGGCGGCGCCCAGGCTCACTTCCGGTTCAAAATGGCGGCGCTCAAGCTCACTTCCAATTCAAAATGGCGGCGCCCAGGCTCACTTCCGGTTCAAAATGGCGGCGCCCAGGCTCACTTCCGGTTCAAAATGGCGGCCCTCAGCTCACTTCCGGTTCAAAATGGGGGCGCCTGGGCTCAGTTTTGGTTCAAAATGGCAGCTCCCAGGCTCACTTCCGGTTCAAAATGGCGGCGCCCAGGCTCACTTCCGGTTCAAAATGGCGGCTTCCGGGCTCACTTCCGGTTCAAAATGGCGGCGCCCAGGCTCACTTCCGGTTCAAAATGGCGGCGCCCAGGCTCACTTCCGGTTCAAAATGGCGGCTCCCAGCTCACTTCCGGTTCAAAATGGCGGCTCCCAGGCTCACTTCCGGTTCAAAATGGCGGCGCCCGGGCTCACTTCCGGTTCAAAATGGCGGCACCCAGGCTCACTTCCGGTTCTAAATGGCGGCATTTGGCTCATTTCCGGTTCAAAATGGCTGCCCTCAGCTCACTTCCGGTTCAAAATGGCGGCGCCCGGGCTCACTTTCGGTTCAAAACGGTGGCGCCCGGGCTCACTTCCGGTTCAAAATGGCGGCGCCCAGGCTCACTTCCGGTTCAAAATGGCGGCGCCCAGGCTCACTACCGGTTCAAAATGGCGGCGCCCAGGCTCACTTCCGGTTCAAAATGGCGGCGCCCGGGCTCACTTCCAATCCAAAATGGCGGCGCCCAGGCTCACTTCCGGTTCAAAATGGCAGCACCCAGGCTCACTTCCGGTTCAAAATGGCGGCGCCCCGGCTCACTTCCGGTTCAAAATGGCGGCGCCCAGGCTCACTTCCGGTTCAAAATGGCGGCGCCCAGGCTCACTTCCGGTTCAAAATGGCGGCCCCCGGGCTCACTTCCGGTTCAAAATGGCGGCGCCCAGGCTCACTTCCGGTTCAAAATGGCGGCGCCCGGGCTCACTTCCGGTTCAAAATGGCGGCGCCCCGGCTCACTTCCGGTTCAAAATGGCTGCGCCCTGGCTCACTTCCGGTTCAAAATGGCGGCGCCCAGGCTCACTTCCGGTTCAAAATGGCGGCGCCCAGACTCACTTCCGGTTCAAAATGGCGGCGCCCGGGCTCACTTCCGGTCCAAAATGGCGGCGCCCAGGCTCACTTCCGGTTCAAAATGGCGGCCCCCGGGCTCACTTCCGGTTCAAAATGGCGGCGCCCAGGCTCACTTCCGGTTCAAAATGCCGGCGCCCAGGCTCACTTCCGGTTCAAAATGGCGGCGCCCAGGCTCACTTCCTGTTCAAAATGGCGGCGCCCTGGCTCACTTCCGGTTCAAAATGGGCGTGCCTGGGCTCAGTTTTGGTTCAAAATGGCGGCGCCCAGGCTCACTTCCGGTTCAAAATGGCGGCGCTCAAGCTCACTTCCAATTCAAAATGGCGGCGCCCAGGCTCACTTCCGGTTCAAAATGGCGGCGCCCAGGCTCACTTCCGGTTCAAAATGGCGGCCCTCAGCTCACTTCCGGTTCAAAATGGGGGCGCCTGGGCTCAGTTTTGGTTCAAAATGGCAGCTCCCAGGCTCACTTCCGGTTCAAAATGGCGGCGCCCAGGCTCACTTCCGGTTCAAAATGGCGGCTTCCGGGCTCACTTCCGGTTCAAAATGGCGGCGCCCAGGCTCACTTCCGGTTCAAAATGGCGGCGCCCAGGCTCACTTCCGGTTCAAAATGGCGGCTCCCAGCTCACTTCCGGTTCAAAATGGCGGCTCCCAGGCTCACTTCCGGTTCAAAATGGCGGCGCCCGGGCTCACTTCCGGTTCAAAATGGCGGCACCCAGGCTCACTTCCGGTTCTAAATGGCGGCATTTGGCTCATTTCCGGTTCAAAATGGCTGCCCTCAGCTCACTTCCGGTTCAAAATGGCGGCGCCCGGGCTCACTTTCGGTTCAAAACGGTGGCGCCCGGGCTCACTTCCGGTTCAAAATGGCGGCGCCCAGGCTCACTTCCGGTTCAAAATGGCGGCGCCCAGGCTCACTACCGGTTCAAAATGGCGGCGCCCAGGCTCACTTCCGGTTCAAAATGGCGGCGCCCGGGCTCACTTCCAATCCAAAATGGCGGCGCCCAGGCTCACTTCCGGTTCAAAATGGCAGCACCCAGGCTCACTTCCGGTTCAAAATGGCGGCGCCCCGGCTCACTTCCGGTTCAAAATGGCGGCGCCCAGGCTCACTTCCGGTTCAAAATGGCAGCGCCCAGGCTCACTTCCGGTTCAAAATGGTGGCCCTTGTCTCACTTCCGGTTCAAAATGGCAGCGACCGGGCTCACTTCCGGTTCAAAATGGCGCTGCCCAGGCTCACTTCCGGTTCAAAATGGCGGCGCCCAGGCTCACTTCCGGTTCAAAATGGCGGCGACCGGGCTCACTTTCGGTTCAAAATGGCGGCGCCCAGGCTCACTTCCGGTTCAAAATGGCGGCGCCCGGGCTCACTTCCGGTTCAAAATGGCGGCGCCCAGGCTCACTTCCGGTTCAAAATGGCGGCGCCCAGGCTCACTTCCGGTTCAAAATGGCGGCGCCCAGGCTCACTTCCGGTTCAAAATGGCGGCACTTGGCTCATTTCAGGTTCAAAATGGCGGCCCTCAGCTCACTTCCGGTTCAAAATGGCGGCACTTGGCTCATTTCCGGTTCAAAATGGCGGCGCCCCGGCTCACTTCCGGTTCAAAATGGCTGCGCCGTGGCTCACTTCCGGTTCAAAATGGCGGCGCCCAGGCTCACTTCCGGTTGAAAATGGCGGCGCCCAGACTCACTTCCGGTTCAAAATGGCGGCGCCCTGGCTCACTTCCGGTCCAAAATGGCGGCGCCCAGGCTCACTTCCGGTTCAAAATGGCGGCCCCCGGGCTCACTTCCGGTTCAAAATGGCGGCGCCCGGGCTCACTTCCGGTTCAAAATGCCGGCGCCCAGGCTCACTTCCGGTTCAAAATGGCGGCGCCCAGGCTCACTTCCTGTTCAAAATGGCGGCGCCCTGGCTCACTTCCGGTTCAAAATGGGCGTGCCTGGGCTCAGTTTTGGTTCAAAATGGCGGCGCCCAGGCTCACTTCCGGTTCAAAATGGCGGCGCTCAAGCTCACTTCCGGTTCAAAATGGCGGCGCCCAGGCTCACTTCCGGTTCAAAATGGCGGCGCCCAGGCTCACTTCCGGTTCAAAATGGCGGCGCCCGGGCTCACTTCCGGTTCAAAATGGCGGCTCCCAGCTCACTTCCGGTTCAAAATGGCGGCTCCCAGGCTCACTTCCGGTTCAAAATGGTGGCGCCCGGGCTCACTTCCGGTTCAAAATGGCGGCACCCAGGCTCACTTCCGGTTCTAAATGGCGGCATTTGGCTCATTTCCGGTTCAAAATGGCGGCCCTCAGCTCACTTCCGGTTCAAAATGGCGGCGCCCAGGCTCACTTCCGGTTCAAAATGGCGGCACTTGGCTCATTTCCGGTTCAAAATGGCGGCCCTCAGCTCACTTCCGGTTCAAAATGGCGGCGCCCAGGCTCACTTCCGGTTCAAAATGGCGGCGCCCAGGCTCATTTCCGGTTCAAAATGGCGGCGCCCGGGCTCACTTTCGGTTCAAAACGGTGGCGCCCAGGCTCACTTCCGGTTCAAAATGGCGGCGCCCAGGCTAACTTCCGGTTCAAAATGGCGGCGCCCAGGCTCACTTCCGGTTCAAAATGGCGGCACCCGGGCTCACTTCCGGTTCAAAATGGCGGCGCCCAGGCTCACTTCCGGTTCAAAATGGCGGCGCCCAGGCTCACTTCCGGTTCAAAATGGCGGCGCCCAGGCTCACTTCCGGTTCAAAATGGCGGCACTTGGCTCATTTCAGGTTCAAAATGGCGGCCCTCAGCTCACTTCCGGTTCAAAATGGCGGCACTTGGCTCATTTCCGGTTCAAAACGGCGGCGCCCAGGCTCACTTCCGGTTCAAAATGGCGGCGCCCAGGCTCACTTCCGGTTCAAAATGGCGGCGCCCGGGCTCACTTTCGGTTCAAAACGGTGGTGCCCAGGCTCACTTCCGGTTCAAAATGGCGGCGCCCAGGCTCACTTCCGGTTCAAAATGGCGGCGCCCAGGCTCACTTCCGGTTCAAAATGGCGGCGCCCAGGCTCACTTCCGGTTCAAAATGGCGGCCCCCGGGCTCACTTCCGGTTCAAAATGGCGGCGCCCAGGCTCACTTCCGGTTCAAAATGGCGGCACTTGGCTCATTTCCGGTTCAAAATGGCGGCCCTCAGCTCACTTCCGGTTCAAAATGGGGGCGCCTGTGCTCAGTTTTGGTTCAAAATGGCGGCGCCCGGCTCACTTCCGGTTCAAAATGGCGGCCCCCGGCTCACTTCCGGTTCAAAATGGCGGCCTTCGGCTCACTTCCGGTTCAAAATGCCGGCGCCCAGGCTCACTTCCGGTTCAAAATGGCGGCGCCCAGGCTCACTTCCTGTTCAAAATGGCGGCGCCCTGGCTCACTTCCGGTTCAAAATGGGCGTGCCTGGGCTCAGTTTTGGTTCAAAATGGGGGCGCCTGGGCTCAGTTTTGGTTCAAAATGGCAGCTCCCAGGCTCACTTCCGGTTCAAAATGGCGGCGCCCAGGCTCACTTCCGGTTCAAAATGGCGGCTTCCGGGCTCACTTCCGGTTCAAAATGGCGGCGCCCAGGCTCACTTCCGGTTCAAAATGGCGGCGCCCAGGCTCACTTCCGGTTCAAAATGGCGGCTCCCAGCTCACTTCCGGTTCAAAATGGCGGCTCCCAGGCTCACTTCCGGTTCAAAATGGCGGCGCCCGGGCTCACTTCCGGTTCAAAATGGCGGCACCCAGGCTCACTTCCGGTTCTAAATGGCGGCATTTGGCTCATTTCCGGTTCAAAATGGCTGCCCTCAGCTCACTTCCGGTTCAAAATGGCGGCGCCCGGGCTCACTTTCGGTTCAAAACGGTGGCGCCCAGGCTCACTTCCGGTTCAAAATGGCGGCGCCCAGGCTAACTTCCGGTTCAAAATGGCGGCGCCCAGGCTCACTTCCGGTTCAAAATGGCGGCGCCCGGGCTCACTTCCGGTTCAAAATGGCGGCGCCCAGGCTCACTTCCGGTTCAAAATGGCGGCGCCCAGGCTCACTACCGGTTCAAAATGGCGGCGCCCAGGCTCACTTCCGGTTCAAAATGGCGGTGCCCGGGCTCACTTCCAATCCAAAATGGCGGCGCCCAGGCTCACTTCCGGTTCAAAATGGCAGCACCCAGGCTCACTTCCGGTTCAAAATGGCGGCGCCCCGGCTCACTTCCGGTTCAAAATGGCGGCGCCCAGGCTCACTTCCGGTTCAAAATGGCAGCGCCCAGGCTCACTTCCGGTTCAAAATGGTGGCCCTTGTCTCACTTCCGGTTCAAAATGGCAGCGACCGGGCTCACTTCCGGTTCAAAATGGCGGCGCCCAGGCTCACTTCCGGTTCAAAATGGCGGCGCCCAGGCTCACTTCCGGTTCAAAATGGCGGCGAGCGGGCTCACTTTCGGTTCAAAATGGCGGCGCCCAGGCTCACTTCCGGTTCAAAATGGCGGCTCCCGGGCTCACTTCCGGTTCAAAATGGCGGCGCCCGGGCTCACTTCCGGTTCAAAATGGCGGCGCCCAGGCTCACTTCCGGTTCAGAATGGCGGCGCCCTCAGCTCACTTCCGGTTCAAAATGGCGGCGCCCAGGCTCACTTCCGGTTCAAAATGGCGGCCCCCGGCTTAATTCCGGTTCAAAATGGCGGCCCTCAGCTCACTTCCGGTTCAAAATGGGGGCGCCTGGGCTCAGTTTTGGTTCAAAATGGCAGCTCCCAGGCTCACTTCCGGTTCAAAATGGCGGCGTTTAGGCTCACTTCCGGTTCAAAATGGCGGCTCCCGGGCTCACTTCCGGTTCAAAATGGCGGCGCCCAGGCTCACTTCCGGTTCAAAATGGCGGCGCCCAAGCTCACTTCCAGTTCAGAATGGCGGCGCCCAGGCTCACTTCCGGTTCAACATGGCGGCGCCCAGGCTCACTTCCGGTTCAAAATGGCGGCGACCGGGCTCACTTCCGGTTCAAAATGGCGGCCCCCGGCTCACTTCCGGTTCAAAATAACGGCCCCCGGCTTACTTCCGGTTCAGAATGGCGGCCCCCAGGGTCACTTCCGGTTCAAAATGGGGGCGCCTGGGCTCAGTTTTGATTTAAAATGGCAGCTCCCAGGCTCACTTCCGGTTCAAAATGGCGGCGCCCAGGCTCACTTCCGGTTCAAAATGTCGGCGCCCGGGCTCACTTCCGGTTCAAAATGGCGGCACTTGGCTCATTTCCGGTTCAAAATGGGGGCCCTCAGCTCACTTCCGGTTCAAAATGGGGGCGCCTGTGCTCAGTTTTGGTTCAAAATGGCGGCGCCCGGCTCACTTTCGGTTCAAAATGGTGGCCCCAGGCTCACTTCCGGTTCAAAATGGCGGCCTTCGGCTCACATCCGGTTCAAAATGGGGGCGCCTGTGCTCAGTTTTGATTCAAAATGGCGGCGCCCGGCTCACTTCCGGTTCAAAATGGTGGCCCCCGGATCACTTCCGGTTCAAAATGGCGGCCTTCGGCTCACTTCCGGTTCAAAATGGGGGCGCCTGGGCTCAGTTTTTGTTCAAAATGGCGGCTCCCAGGCTCACTTCCGGTTCAAAATGGCGGCGCCCGGGCTCACTTCCGGTTCAAAATGGCGGCACCCGGGCTCACTTCCGGTTCAAAATGGCGGCGCCCAGGCTCACTTCCGGTTCAGAATGGCGGCGCCCAGGCTCACTTCCGGTTCAAACTGCGGCTCCCCCTCACTTCCGGTTCAAAATGGCGGCTCCCCGGCTCACTTCCGGTTCAAAATGGCGGCGCCCAGGCTCACTTCCGGTTCAAAATGGCGGCGACCAGGCTCACTTCCGGTTCAAAATGGCGGCGCCCAGGCTCACTTCCGGTTCAAAATGGCGGTGCCCAGGCTCACTTCCGGTTCAAAATGGCGGCCCTTAGGCTCATTTCCGGTTCAAAATGGCGGCCCCCAGGGTCACTTCCGGTTCAAAATGGCGGCGCCCAGGCTCACTTCCGGTTCAAAATGGCGGCGCCCAGGCTCACTTCCGGTTCAAAATGGCGGCGCCCAGGCTCACTTCCGGTTCAAAATGGCTGCCCCCGCCTCACTTCCGGTTCAAAATGGCGGCGCCCTGGCTCACTTCCGGTTCAAAATGGCGGCCCCATGCTCACTTCCGGTTCACAATGAAGGCGCCCAGGCTCACTTCCGGTTCAAAATGGCGGCCCCCGGCTCACTTCCGGTTCAAAATGGAGGCTCCCAGGCTCACTTCCGGTTCAAAATGGCGGCGCCCAGGTTCACTTCCGGTTCAAAATGGGGGCGCCCAGACTCACTTCTGGTTCAAAATGGCGGCGCCCAGGCTTACTTCCGGTTCAAAATGGCGGCGCCCAGGCTCACTTCCGGTTCAAAATGGCGGCCCCCGGCTCACTTCCGATTCAAAATGGCGGCGCCCAGGCTCACTTCCGGTTCAAAATGGCGGCGCCCAGGCTTACTTCCTGTCAAAAATGGGGGCCCCCGGCTCACTTCTGGTTCAAAATGGCGGCGCCCAGGCTCACTTCCGGTTCAAAATGGCGGCGCCCATACTCACTTCCGGTTCAAAATGGCGGCCCCCAGCTCACTTCCGGTTCAAAATGGCGGCGCCCAGGCTCACTTCCGGTTCAAAATGGCGACACCCGTGCTCACTTCCGGTTCAAAATGGTGCCCCGGCTCACTTCCGGTTCAAAATGCCGTCCCCCAACTCACTTCCGGTTCAGAATGAACGCTTTTGGGCTCACTTTCGGTTCAAAATAGCGGCGCCCAGGCACACTTCCGGTTCAAAATGGCGGCGCCCAGGCTCACTTCCGGTTCAAAATGGCGGCGCCCAGGCTCACTTCCTGTTCAAAATGGCGGCGCCCTGGCTCACTTCCGGTTCAAAATGGGGGTGCCTGGACTCAGTTTTGGTTCAAAATGGCGGCGCCCAGGCTCACTTACGGTTCAAAATGGCGGCGCTCAAGCTCACTTCCGGTTCAAAATGGCGGCGCCCAGGCTCACTTCCGGTTCAAAATGGCGGCGCCCAGGCTCACTTCCGGTTCAAAATGGCGGCCCTCAGCTCACTTCCGGTTCAAAATGGGGGCACCTGGGCTCAGTTTTGGTTCAAAATGGCAGCTCCCAGGCTCACTTCCGGTTCAAAATGGCGGCGCCTAGGCTCACTTCCGGTTCAAAATGGCGGCGCCCTGGCTCACTTCCGGTTCAAAATGGCGGCGCCCAGGCTCACTTCCGGTTCAAAATGGCGGCCCCAGGCTCACTTCCGGTTAAAAATGGCGGCTCCCAGCTCACTTCCGGTTCAAAATGGCGGCTCCCAGGCTCACTTCCGGTTCAAAATGGCGGCGCCCGGGCTCACTTCCGGTTCAAAATGGCGGCACCCCGGCTCACTTCCGATTCTAAATGGCGGCATTTGGCTCATTTCCGGTTCAAAATGGCGGCCCTCAGCTCACTTCCGGTTCAAAATGGCGGCGCCCAGGCTCACTTCCGGTTCAAAATGGCGGCACTTGGCTCATTTCCGGTTCAAAATGGCGGCCCTCGGCTCACTTCCGGTTCAAAATGGCAGCGACCGGGCTCACTTCCGGTTCAAAATGGCGCTGCCCAGGCTCACTTCCGGTTCAAAATGGCGGCCCCCGTCTCACTTCCGGTTCAAAATGGCGGCGACCGGGCTCACTTCCGGTTCAAAATGGCGGCGCCCAGGCTCACTTCCGGTTCAAAATGGCGGCTCCCGGGCTCACTTCCGGTTCAAAATGGCGGCGCCCAGGCTCACTTCCGGTTCAAAATGGCGGCGCCCAGGCTCACTTCCGGTTCAGAATGGCGGCGACCAGGCTCACTTCCGGTTCAAAATGGCGGCGCCCAGGCTCACTTCCGGTTCAAAATGGCGGCGACCGGGCTCACTTCCGGTTCAAAATGGCGGCGCCCAGGCTTACTTCCGGTTCAAAATGGCGACGCCCAGGCTCACTTCCGGTTCAAAATGGCGGCCCCCGGCTTACTTCCGGTTCAAAATGGCGGCCCTCAGCTCACTTCCGGTTCAAAATGGGGGCGCCTGGGCTCAGTTTTGGTTCAAAATGGCAGCTCCCAGGCTCACTTCCGGTTCAAAATGGCGGCGCCCAGGCTCACTTCCGGTTCAAAATGGCGGCGCCCGGGCTCACTTCCGGTTCAAAATGGCGGCACTTGGCTCATTTCCGGTTCAAAATGGCGGCCCTCAGCTCACTTCCGGTTCAAAATGGGGGCGCCTGTGCTCAGTTTTGGTTCAAAATGGCGGCGCCCGGCTCACTTCCGGTTCAAAATGGTGGCCCCCGGCTCACTTCCGGTTCAAAATGGTGGCCTTCGGCTCACTTCCGGTTCAAAATGGCGGCGCCTGTGCTCAGTTTTGGTTCAAAATCGCGGCGCCCGGCTCACTTCCGGTTCAAAATGGTGGCCCCCGGATCACTTCTGGTTCAAAATGGCGGCCTTCGGCTCACTTCCGGTTCAAAATGGGGGCGCCTGGGCTCAGTTTTTGTTCAAAATGGTGGCTTTCAGGCTCACTTCCGGTTCAAAATGGCGGCGCCCAGGCTCACTTCCGGTTCAAAATGGCGGCGACCGGGCTCACTTCCGGTTCAAAATGGCGGCGCCCAGGCTCACATCCGGTTCAGAATGGCGGCGCCCTGGCTCACTTCCGGTTCAAACTGCGGCTCCCCGGCTCACTTCCGGTTCAAAATGGCGGCTCCCCGGCTCACTTCCGGTTCAAAATGGCGGCGCCCAGGCTCACTTAGGTTCAAAATGGCGCTGCCCAGGCTCACTTCCGGTTCAAATGGCGGCGCCCAGGCTCACTTCCGGTTCAAAATGGCGGTGCCCAGGCTCACTTCCGGTTCAAAATGGCGGCCCTTAGGCTCACTTCCGGTTCAAAATGGCGGCGCCCCGGCTCACTTTCAGTTCAGAATGGCGGCCCCCAGGGTCACTTCCGGTTCAAAATGGCGGCGCCCAGGCTCACTTCCGGTTCAAAATGGCGGCGCCCAGGCTCACTTCCGGTTCAAAATGGCGGCGCCCAGGCTCACTTCCGGTTCAAAATGGCAGCCCCCGCCTCACTTCCGGTTCAAAATGGCGGCGCCCTGGCTCACTTCCGGTTCAAAATGGCGGCCCCATGCTCACTTCCGGTTCACAATTAAGGCGCCCAGGCTCACTTCCGGTTCAAAATGGCGGCCCTCGGCTCACTTCCTGTTCAAAATGGAGGCTCCCAGGCTCACTTTCAGTTCAAAATGGGGGCGCCCAGGCTCACTTCCGGTTCAAAATGGCGGCGCCCAGGCTCACTTCCGGTTCAAAATGGCGGCGCCCAGGCTTACTTCCTGTTCAAAATGGCGGCGCCCAGGCTCACTTCCGGTTCAAAATGGCGGCCCCCGGCTCACTTCCGGTTCAAAATGGCGGCGGCCAGGCTCACTTCCGGTTCAAAATGGCGGCGCCCAGGCTTACTTCCTGTTCAAAATGGGGGCCCCCGGCTCACTTCCGGTTCAAAATGGCGGCGCCCGGGCTCACTTCCGGTTCAAAATGGCGGCGCCCCGGCTCACTTCCGGTTCAAAATGGCGGCCCCCAGCTAACTTCCGGTTCAAAATGGCGGCCCCCGGCTCACTTCCGGTTCAAAATGGCGGCGCCCAGGCTCACTACCGATTCAAAATGGCGGCGCCCAGGCTTACCTCCTAATCAAAATGGGGGCCCCCGGCTCACTTCCAGTTCAAAATGGCGGCGCCCGGGCTCACTTCCGGTTCAAAATGGCGGCGCCCATACTCACTTCCGGTTCAAAATGGCGGCCCCCAGCTCACTTCCGGTTCAAAATGGCGGCGCCCAGGCTCACTTCCGGTTCAAAATGGCGGCGCCCAGGCTCACTTCCTGTTCAAAAATGGCGGCGCCCCTGGCTCACTTCCGGTTCAAAATGGGGTTGCCTGGGCTCACTTCCGGTTCAAAATGGCGGCGCCCAGGCTCACTTCCGGTTCAAAATGGCGGCGCCCAAGCTCACTTCCGGTTCAAAATGGCGGCGCCCAGGCTCACTTCCGGTTCAAAATGGCGGCGCCCAGGCTCACTTCCGGTTCAAAATGGCGGCCCTCAGCTCACTTCCGGTTCAAAATGGGGGCGCCTGGGCTCAGTTTTGGTTCAAAATGGCAGCTCCCAGGCTCACTTCCGGTTCAAAATGGCGGCGCCCAGGCTCACTTCCGGTTCAAAATGGCGGCGCCCAGGCTCACTTCCGGTTCAAAATGGCGGCGCCCGGGCTCACTTCCGGTTCAAAATGTCGGCGCCCAGGCTCACTTCCGGTTCAAAATGGCGGCACTTGGCTCATTTCCGGTTCAAAATGGCGGCGCCCGGGCTCACTTCCGGTTCAAAATGGCGGCACCCAGGCTCACTTCCGGTTCTAAATGGCGGCATTTGGCTCATTTCCGGTTCAAAATGGCGGCCCTCAGCTCACTTCCGGTTCAAAATGGCGGCGCCCAGGCTCACTTCCGGTTCAAAATGGCGGAAATTGGCTCATTTCCGGTTCAAAATGGCGGCCCTCAGCTCACTTCCGGTTCAAAATGGCGGCGCCCTGGCTCACTTCCGGTTCAAAATGGCGGCGCCCGGGCTCACTTCCAGTTCAAAATGGTGGCGCCCAGGCTCACTTCCTGTTCAAAATGGGGGCCCCCGGCTCACTTCCGGTTCAAAATGGCGGCCCCCGGCTCACTTCCGGTTCAAAATGGCTGCGCCCATACTCACTTCCGGTTCAAAATGGCGGCGCCCAGGCTCACTTCCGGTTCAAAATGGCGGCGCCCGGGCTCACTTCCGGTTCAAAATGACGGCGCCCTCAGCTCACTTCCGGTTCAAAATGGCGACACCCGTGCTCACTTCCGGTTCAAAATGGTGCCCCGGCTCACTTCCAGTTCAAAATGCCGTCCCCCAACTCACTTCCGGTTCAGAATGAACGCTTTTGAGCTCACTTTCGGTTCAAAATAGCGGCGCCCAGGCACACTTCCGGTTCAAAATGGCGGCGCCCAGGCTCACTTCCGGTTCAAAATGGGGGTGCCTGGGCTCAGTTTTGGTTCAAAATGGTGGCGCCCAGGCTCACTTCCGGTTCAAAATGGCGGCGCCCGGGCTCACTTTTGGTTCAAAATGGCGGCACCCAGGCTCACTTCCGGTTCAAAATGGCGGCCCCTGGCTTACTTCCGGTTCAAAATGGCGGCCCTCAGCTCAATTCCGGTTCAAAATGGGGGCGCCTGGGCTCAGTTTTGGTTCAAAATGGCAGCTCCCAGGCTCACTTCCGGTTCAAAATGGCGGCCCCCGGGCTCACTTCCGGTTCAAAATGGCGGCGCCCAGGCTCACTTCCGGTTCAAAATGGCGGCGCCCGGGCTCACTTCCGGTTCAAAATGGCGGCGCCCAGGCTCACTTCCGGTTCAAAATGGCGGCTCCCAGGCTCACTTCCGGTTCAAAATGTCGGCGCCCAGGCTCACTTCCGGTTCAAAATGGCGGCACTTGGCTCATTTCCGGTTCAAAATGGCGGCCCTCAGCTCACTTCCGGTTCAAAATGGGGGCGCCTGTGCTCAGTTTTGGTTCAAATTGGCGGCGCCCGGCTCACTTTCGGTTCAAAATGGTGGCCCCCGGCTCACTTCCGGTTCAAAATGGCGGCCTTCGGCTCACTTCCGGTTCAAAATGGGGGTGCCTGGGCTCAGTTTTGGTTCAAAATGGCGGCGCCCGGCTCACTTTCGGTTCAAAATGGTGGCCCCCGGATCACATCCGGTTCAAAATGGCGGCGCCCAGGCTCACTTCCGGTTCAAACTGCGGCTCCCCGGCTCACTTCCGGTTCAAAATGGCGGCGCCCAGGCTCACTTAGGTTCAAAATGGCGCTGCCCAGGCTCACTTCCGGTTCAAAATGGCGGCGCCCAGGCTCACTTCCGGTTCAAAATGGCGGTGCCCAGGCTCACTTCCGGTTCAAAATGGCGGCCCTTAGGCTCATTTCCGGTTCAAAATGGCGGCGCCCCGGGCTCACTTTCGGTTCAAAATGGCGGCCCCCAGGGTCACTTCCGGTTCAAAATGGCGGCGCCCTGGCTCACTTCCGGTTCAAAATGGCGGCGCCCAGGCTCACTTCCGGTTCAAAATGGCGGCGCCCAGGCTCACTTCCGGTTCAAAATGGCTGCCCCCGCCTCACTTCCGGTTCAAAATGGCGGCGCCCTGGCTCACTTCCGGTTCAAAATGGCGGCCCCATGCTCACTTCCGGTTCACAATTAAGGCGCCCAGGCTCACTTCCGGTTCAAAATGGCGGCCCTCGGCTCACTTCCTGTTCAAAATGGAGGCTCCCAGGCTCACTTTCAGTTCAAAATGGGGGCGCCCAGGCTCACTTCCGGTTCAAAATGGCGGCGCCCAGGCTCACTTCCGGTTCAAAATGGCGGCGCCCAGGCTTACTTCCTGTTCAAAATGGCGGCGCCCAGGCTCACTTCCGGTTCAAAATGGAGGCCCCCGGCTCACTTCCGGTTCAAAATGGCGGCGCCCAGGCTCACTTCCGGTTCAAAATGGCGGCGCCCAGGCTTACTTCCTGTTCAAAATGGGGGCCCCCGGCTCACTTCCGGTTCAAAATGGCGGCGCCCGGGCTCACTTCCGGTTCAAAATGGCTGCGCCCATACTCACTTCCGGTTCAAAATGGCGGCCCCAGCTAACTTCCGGTTCAAAATGGCGGCCCCCGGCTCACTTCCGGTTCAAAATGGCGGCGCCCAGGCTCACTTCCGGTTCAAAATGGCGGCGCCCAGGCTTACCTCCTGGTTCAAAATGGGGGCCCCCGGCTCACTTCCGGTTCAAAATGGCGGCACCCGGGCTCACTTCCGGTTCAAAATGGCGGCGCCCAGGCTCACTTCCGGTTCAAAATGGCGGCCCCCGGCTTACTTACGGTTCAAAATGGCGGCGCCCAGGCTCACTTCCGGTTCAAAATGGCGGCGCCCAGGCTCACTTCCTGTTCAAAATGGCGGCGCCCTGGCTCACTTCCGGTTCAAAATGGGGGTGCCTGGGCTCAGTTTTGGTTCAAAATGGCGGCGCCCAGGCTCACTTCCGGTTCAAAATGGCGGCGCCCAAGCTCACTTCCGGTTCAAAATGGCGGCGCCCAGGCTCACTTCCGGTTCAAAATGGCAGCGCCCAGGCTCACTTCCGGTTCAAAATGGCGGCCCTCAGCTCACTTCCGGTTCAAAATGTGGGCGCCTGGGCTCAGTTTTGGTTCAAAATGGCAGCTCCCAGGCTCACTTCCGGTTCAAAATGGCGGCGCCCGGGCTCACTTCCGGTTCAAAATGGCGGCGCCCAGGCTCACTTCCGGTTCAAAATGGCGGCGCCCAGGCTCACTTCCGGTTCAAAATGTCGGCGCCCAGGCTCACTTCCGGTTGAAAATGGCGCTGCCCAGGCTCACTTCCGGTTCAAAATGGCGGCGCCCGGGCTCACTTCCGGTTCAAAATGGCGGCACCCAGGCTCACTTCCGGTTCTAAATGGCGGCATTTGGCTCATTTCCGGTTCAAAATGGCGGCCCTCAGCTCACTTCCGGTTCAAAATGGCGGCCCTCAGCTCACTTCCGGTTCAAAATGGCCGCACTTGGCTCATTTCCGGTTCAAAATGGCGGCCCTCAGCTCACTTCCGGTTCAAAATGGCGGCGCCCAGGCTCACTTCCGGTTCAAAATGGCGGCGCCCGGGCTCACTTTCGGTTCAAAACGGTGGCGCCCAGGCTCACTTCCGGTTGAAAATGGCGGCGCCCAGGCTCACTTCCGGTTCAAAATGGCGGCGCCCAGGCTCACTTCCGGTTCAAAATGGCGGCGCCCGGGTTCACTTCCGGTTCAAAATGGCGGCCCCCGGGCTCACTTCCGGTTCAAAATGGGCGGCGCCCAGGCTCACTACCGGTTCAAAATAGCGGCGCCCTGGCTCACTTCCGGTTCAAAATGGCGGCGCCCGAGCTCACTTCCAATCCAAAATGGCGGCGCCCAGGCTCACTTCCGGTTCAAAATGGCAGCGCCCAGGCTCACTTCCGGTTCAAAATGGTGGCCCCCGTCTCACTTCCGGTTCAAAATGGCAGCGCCCAGGCTCACTTCCGGTTCAAAATGGCGCTGCCCAGGCTCACTTCCGGTTCAAAATGGCGGCGCCCGGGCTCACTTCCGGTTCAAAATGGCGGCGACCGGGTTCACTTCCGTTCAAAATGGCGGCGCCCAGGCTCACTTCCGGTTCAAAATGGCGGCGCCCGGGCTCACTTCCGGTTCAAAATGGCGGCGCCCAGGCTCACTTCCGGTTCAAAATGGCGGCTCCCAAGCTCACTTCGGTTCAAAATGGCGGCGCCCAGGCTCACTTCGGTTCAAAATGGTGCTGCCCAGGCTCACTTCCGGTTCAAAATGGCGGCGCCCAGCTCACTTCCGGTTCAAAATGGCGGTGCCCAGGCTCACTTCGGTTCAAAATGGCGGCCCTTAGGCTCATTTCCGGTTCAAAATGGCGGCGCCCAGGCTCACTTCCGGTTCAGAATGGCAACCCCCAGGGTCACTTCCCGTTCAAAATGGGGGCGCCCAGCCTCACTTCCGGTTCAAAATGGCGGCGCCCAGGCTCACTTCCGGTTCAAAATGGCGGCGCCCAGGCTCACTTCCGGTTCAAAATGGCTGCCCCCGCCTCACTTCCGGTTCAAAATGGCGGCGCCCTGGCTCACTTCCGGTTCAAAATGGCGGCCCCCGGCTCACTTCCTGTTCAAAATGGAGGCTCCCAGGCTCACTTTCGGTTCAAAATGGGGGCGCCCGGGCTCACTTCCGGTTCAAAATGGCGGCGCCCAGGCTCACTTCCGGTTCAAAATGGCGGCGCCCAGGCTTACTTCCTGTTCAAAATGGCGGCGCCCAGGCTCACTTCCGGTTCAAAATGGCGGCTCCCAGGCTCACTTCCGGTTCAAAATGGCAGCGCCCAGGCTTACTTCCTGTTCAAAATGCGGGCCCCCGGCTCACTTCCGGTTCAAAATGGCGGCACTTGGCTCACTTCCGGTTCAAAATGGCTGCGCCCATACTCACTTCCGGTTCAAAATGGCGGCGCCCTGGCTCACTTCCGGTTCAAAATGGCGGCGCCCGGGCTCACTTCCGGTTCAAAATGACGGCGCCCTCAGCTCACTTCCGGTTCAAAATGGCGACACCCGTGCTCACTTCCGGTTCAAAATGGTGCCCCGGCTCACTTCCAGTTCAAAATGCCGTCCCCCAACTCACTTCCGGTTCAGAATGAACGCTTTTGAGCTCACTTTCGGTTCAAAATAGCGGCGCCCAGGCACACTTCCGGTTCAAAATGGCGGCGCCCAGGCTCACTTCCGGTTCAAAATGGGGGTGCCTGGGCTCAGTTTTGGTTCAAAATGGTGGCGCCCAGGCTCACTTCCGGTTCAAAATGGCGGCGCCCAGGCTCACTTCCGGTTCAAAATGGCGGCACCCAGGCTCACTTCCGGTTCAAAATGGCGGCCCCTGGCTTACTTCCGGTTCAAAATGGCGGCCCTCAGCTCACTTCCGGTTCAAAATGGGGGCGCCTGGGCTCAGTTTTGGTTCAAAATGGCAGCTCCCAGGCTCACTTCCGGTTCAAAATGGCGGCCCCCGGGCTCACTTCCGGTTCAAAATGGCGGCGCCCAGGCTCAGTTCCGTTTCAAAATGGCGGCGCCCAGGCTCACTTCCGGTTCAAAATGGCGGCGCCCAGGCTCACTTCCGGTTCAAAATGGCGGCGCCCAGGCTCACTTCCGGTTCAAAATGGCGGCGCCCGGGCTCACTTCCGGTTCAAAATGGCGGCACTTGGCTCATTTCCGGTTCAAAATGGCGGCCCTCAGCTCACTTCCGGTTCAAAATGGGGGCGCCTGTGCTCAGTTTTGGTTCAAATTGGCGGCGCCCGGCTCACTTTCGGTTCAAAATGGTGGCCCCCGGCTCACTTCCGGTTCAAACTGCGGCTCCCCGGCTCACTTCCGGTTCAAAATGGCGGCGCCCAGGCTCACTTCCGGTTCAAACTGCGGCTCCCCGGCTCACTTCCGGTTCAAAATGGCGGCTCCCCGGCTCACTTCCGGTTCAAAATGGCGGCACCCTAGCTCACTTCCGGTTCAAAATGGCGGCGCCCAGGCTTACCTCCTGTTCAAAATGGCGGCGCCCAGGCTCACTTCCGGTTCAAAATGGCGGCTCCCAGGCTCACTTCCGGTTCAAAATGGCGGCGCCCAGGCTCACTTCCGGTTCAAAATGGCGGCGCCCGGGCTTACTTCCGGTTCAAAATGGCGGCCCCCGGCTCACTTCCGGTTCAAAATGGCTGCGCCCATACTCACTTCCGGTTCAAAATGGCGGCCCCCAGCTCACTTCCGGTTCAAAATGGCGGCGCCCGGGCTCACTTCCGGTTCAAAATGGCGGCGCCCGGGCTCACTTCCAGTTCAAAATGCCGTCCCCCAACTCACTTCCGGTTCAGAATGAACGCTTTTGAGCTCACTTTCGGTTCAAAATAGCGGCGCCCAGGCACACTTCCGGTTCAAAATGGCGGCTTCCAGGCTCACTTCCGGTTCAAAATGGCGGCGCCCAGGCTAACTTCCTGTTCAAAATGGCGGCGCCCTGGCTCACTTCCGGTTCAAAATGGGGGTGCCTGGGCTCAGTTTTGGTTCAAAATGGTGGCGCCCAGGCTCACTTCCGGTTCAAAATGGCGGCGCCCAAGCTCACTTCCGGTTCAAAATGGCTGCACCCAGGCTCACTTCCGGTTCAAAATGGCGGCCCCTGGCTTACTTCCGGTTCAAAATGGCGGCCCTCAGCTCACTTCCGGTTCAAAATGGGGGCGCCTGGGCTCAGTTTTGGTTCAAAATGGCAGCTCCCAGGCTCACTTCCAGTTCAAAATGGCGGCGCCCTGGCTCACTTCCGGTTCAAAATGGCGGCGCCCAGGCTCACTTCCGGTTCAAAATGGCGGCGCCCAGGCTCACTTCCGGTTCAAAATGGCGGCGCCCAGGCTCACTTCCGGTTCAAAATGGCGGCTCCCAGGCTCACTTCCGGTTCAAAATGTCGGCGCCCGGGCTCACTTCCGGTTCAAAATGGCGGCACTTGGCTCATTTCCGGTTCAAAATGGCGGCCCTCAGCTCACTTCCGGTTCAAAATGGGGGCGCCTGTGCTCAGTTTTGGTTCAAATTGGCGGCGCCCGGCTCACTTTCGGTTCAAAATGGTGGCCCCCGGCTCACTTCCGGTTCAAAATGGCGGCCTTCAGCTCACTTCCGGTTCAAAATGGCGGCGCCTGTGCTCAGTTTTGGTTCAAAATGGCGGCGCCCGGGTCACTTTCTTGTTCAAAATGGTGGCGCCCAGGCTCACTTCCGGTTCAAAATGGAGGCGCCCAAGCTCACTTCCGGTTCAAAATGGCGTCGCCCAGGCTCACTTCCGGTTCAAAATGGCGGCCCCGGGCTTACTTCCGGTTCAAAATGGCGACCCTCAGCTCACTTCCGGTTCAAAATGGGGGCGCCTGGGCTCAGTTTTGGTTCAAAATGGCAGCTCCCAGGCTCACTTCCGGTTCAAAATGGCGGCGCCCAGGCTCACTTCCGGTTCAAAATGGCGGCGCCCAGGCTCACTTCCTGTTCAAAATGGTGGCGCCCAGGCTCACTTCCGGTTCAAAATGGCGGCGCCCAAGCTCACTTCCGGTTCAAAATGGCGGCGCCCAGGCTCACATCCGGTTCAAAATGGCGGCCCCCGGCTTACTTCCGGTTCAAAATGTCGGCCCTCAGCTCACTTCCGGTTCAAAATGGGGGCACCTGGGCTCAGTTTTGGTTCAAAATGGCAGTTCCCAGGCTCACTTCCGGTTCAAAATGGCGGCGCCCAGGCTCACTTCCGGTTCAAAATGGCGGCGCCCAGTCTCACTTCCGGTTCAAAATGGCGGCGCCCTGGCTCACTTCCGGTTCAAAATGTCGGCGCCCGGGCTCACTTCCGGTTCAAAATGGCGGCACTTGGCTCACTTCCGGTTCAAAATGGCGGCCCTCAGCTCACTTCCGGTTCAAAATGGGGGCGCCTGTGCTCAGTTTTGGTTCAAATTGGCGGCGCCCGGCTCACTTTCGGTTCAAAATGGTGGCCCCCGGCTCACTTCCGGTTCAAAATGGCGGCCTTCGGCTCACTTCCGGTTCAAAATGGGGGCGCCTGGGCTCAGTTTTTGTTCAAAATGGCGGCTCCCAGGCTCACTTCCGGTTCAAAATGGCGGCCCCCGGGCTCACTTCCGGTTCAAAATGGCGGCCCTTAGGCTCATTTCCGGTTCAAAATGGCGGCGCCCAGGCTCACTTCCGGTTCAGAATGGCGGCGCCCAGGCTCACTTCCGGTTCAAAATGGCGGCGCCCAGGCTCACTTCCGGTTCAAAATGGCGGCGCCCAGGCTCACTTCCGGTTCAAAATGGCTGCCCCCGCCTCACTTCCGGTTCAAAATGACGGCGCCCTGGCTCACTTCCGGTTCAAAATGGCGGCCCCATGCTCACTTCCGGTTCACAATTAAAGCGCCCAGGCTCACTTCCGGTTCAAAATGGCGGCCCCCGGCTCACTTCCTGTTCAAAATGGAGGCTCCCAGGCTCACTTCCGGTTCAAAATGGGGGCGCCCAGGCTCACTTCCGGTTCAAAATGGCTGCCTCCACCTCACTTCCGGTTCAAAATGGCGGCGCCCAGGCTCACTTCCGGTTCAAAATGGCGGCCCCATCCTCACTTCCGGTTCAAAATGGCGGCCCCCAGCTCACTTCCGGTTCAAAATGGCGGCGCCCAGGCTTACTTCCTGTTCAAAATGGGGGCCCCCGGCTCACTTCCGGTTCAAAATGGCGGCGCCCGGGCTCACTTCCGGTTCAAAATGGCTGCGCCCATACTCACTTCCGGTTCAAAATGGCGGCCCCCAGCTCACTTCCGGTTCAAAATGGCGGCGCCCGGGCTCACTTCCGGTTCAAAACGGCGTCGCCCAGGCTCACTTCCGGTTCAAAATGGCGACACCCGTGCTCACTTCCGGTTCAAAATGGTGCCCCGGCTCACTTCCAGTTCAAAATGCCGTCCCCCAACTCACTTCCGGTTCAGAATGAACGCTTTTGAGCTCACTTTCGGTTAAATAGCGGCGCCCAGGCACACTTCCGGTTCAAAATGGCGGCGCCCAAGCTCACTTCCGGTTCAAAATGGCGGCGCCCAGGCTCACTTCCTGTTCAAAATGGCGGCGCCCTGGCTCACTTCCGGTTCAAAATGGGGGTGCCTGGGCTCAGTTTTGGTTCAAAATGGCGGCGCCCAGGCTCACTTCCGGTTCAAAATGGCGGCGCCCAAGCTCACTTCCGGTTCAAAATGGCGGCACCCAGGCTCACTTCCGGTTCAAAATGGCGGCCCCCGGCTTACTTCCGGTTCAAAATGGCGGCCCTCAGCTCACTTCCGGTTCAAAATGGGGGCGCCTGGGCTCAGTTTTGGTTCAAAATGGCAGCTCCCAGGCTCACTTCCGGTTCAAAATGGCGGCGCCCAGGCTCACTTCCGGTTCAAAATGGCGGCGCCCAGGCTCACTTCCGGTTCAAAATGGCGGCGCCCAGGCTCACTTCCGGTTCAAAATGGCGGCGCCCAGGCTCACTTCCGGTTCAAAATGGCGGCGCCCAGGCTCACTTCCGGTTCAAAATGGCGGCGCCCGGCTCACTTCCGGATCAAAATGGCGGCACTTGGCTCATTTCCGGTTCAAAATGGCGGCCCTCAGCTCACTTCCGGTTCAAAATGGGGGCGCCTGTGCTCAGTTTTGGTTCAAATTGGCGGCGCCCGGCTCAGTTTCGGTTCAAAATGGTGGCCCCCGGCTCACTTCCGGTTCAAAATGGCGGCCTTCGGCTCACTTCCGGTTCAAAATGGCGGCCCTCAGCTCACTTCCGGTTCAAAATGGGGGCGCCTGTGCTCAGTTTTGGTTCAAATTGGCGGCGCCCGGCTCACTTTCGGTTCAAAATGGTGGCCCCCGGCTCACTTCCGGTTCAAAATGGCGGCCTTCGGCTCACTTCCGGTTCAAAATGGGGGCGCCTGGGCTCAGTTTTTGTTCAAAATGGCGGCTCCCAGGCTCACTTCCGGTTCAAAATGGCGGCCCCCGGGCTCACTTCCGGTTCAAAATGGCGGCCCTTAGGCTCATTTCCGGTTCAAAATGGCGGCGCCCAGGCTCACTTCCGGTTCAGAATGGCGGCGCCCAGGCTCACTTCCGGTTCAAAATGGCGGCGCCCAGGCTCACTTCCGGTTCAAAATGGCGGCGCCCAGGCTCACTTCCGGTTCAAAATGGCTGCCCCCGCCTCACTTCCGGTTCAAAATGACGGCGCCCTGGCTCACTTCCGGTTCAAAATGGCGGCCCCATGCTCACTTCCGGTTCACAATTAAAGCGCCCAGGCTCACTTCCGGTTCAAAATGGCGGCCCCCGGCTCACTTCCTGTTCAAAATGGAGGCTCCCAGGCTCACTTCCGGTTCAAAATGGGGGCGCCCAGGCTCACTTCCGGTTCAAAATGGCTGCCTCCACCTCACTTCCGGTTCAAAATGGCGGCGCCCAGGCTCACTTCCGGTTCAAAATGGCGGCCCCATCCTCACTTCCGGTTCAAAATGGCGGCCCCCAGCTCACTTCCGGTTCAAAATGGCGGCGCCCAGGCTTACTTCCTGTTCAAAATGGGGGCCCCCGGCTCACTTCCGGTTCAAAATGGCGGCGCCCGGGCTCACTTCCGGTTCAAAATGGCTGCGCCCATACTCACTTCCGGTTCAAAATGGCGGCCCCCAGCTCACTTCCGGTTCAAAATGGCGGCGCCCGGGCTCACTTCCGGTTCAAAACGGCGTCGCCCAGGCTCACTTCCGGTTCAAAATGGCGACACCCGTGCTCACTTCCGGTTCAAAATGGTGCCCCGGCTCACTTCCAGTTCAAAATGCCGTCCCCCAACTCACTTCCGGTTCAGAATGAACGCTTTTGAGCTCACTTTCGGTTAAATAGCGGCGCCCAGGCACACTTCCGGTTCAAAATGGCGGCGCCCAAGCTCACTTCCGGTTCAAAATGGCGGCGCCCAGGCTCACTTCCTGTTCAAAATGGCGGCGCCCTGGCTCACTTCCGGTTCAAAATGGGGGTGCCTGGGCTCAGTTTTGGTTCAAAATGGCGGCGCCCAGGCTCACTTCCGGTTCAAAATGGCGGCGCCCAAGCTCACTTCCGGTTCAAAATGGCGGCACCCAGGCTCACTTCCGGTTCAAAATGGCGGCCCCCGGCTTACTTCCGGTTCAAAATGGCGGCCCTCAGCTCACTTCCGGTTCAAAATGGGGGCGCCTGGGCTCAGTTTTGGTTCAAAATGGCAGCTCCCAGGCTCACTTCCGGTTCAAAATGGCGGCGCCCAGGCTCACTTCCGGTTCAAAATGGCGGCGCCCAGGCTCACTTCCGGTTCAAAATGGCGGCGCCCAGGCTCACTTCCGGTTCAAAATGGCGGCGCCCAGGCTCACTTCCGGTTCAAAATGGCGGCGCCCAGGCTCACTTCCGGTTCAAAATGGCGGCGCCCGGCTCACTTCCGGATCAAAATGGCGGCACTTGGCTCATTTCCGGTTCAAAATGGCGGCCCTCAGCTCACTTCCGGTTCAAAATGGGGGCGCCTGTGCTCAGTTTTGGTTCAAATTGGCGGCGCCCGGCTCACTTTCGGTTCAAAATGGTGGCCCCCGGCTCACTTCCGGTTCAAAATGGCGGCCTTCGGCTCACTTCCGGTTCAAAATGGCGGCGCCTGTGCTCAGTTTTGGTTCAAAATGGCGGCACCCGGCTCACTTCCGGTTCAAAATGGTGGCCCCCGGATCACTTCCGGTTCAAAATGGCGGCGTCCAGGCTCACTTCCGGTTCAAAATGGGGGCGCCTGGGCTCAGTTTTTGTTCAAAATGGCGGCTCCCAGGCTCACTTCCGGTTCAAAATGGCGGCCCCCGGGTTCACTTCCGGTTCAAAATGGCGGCGCCCAGGCTCACTTCCGGTTCAAAATGGCGGCGCCCAGGCTCACTTCCGGTTCAGAATGGCGGCGCCCAGGCTCACTTCCGGATCAAACTGCGGCTCCCCGGCTCGCTTCCGGTTCAAAATGGCGGCTCCCCGGCTCACTACCGGTTCAAAATGGCGGCGCCCAGGCTCACTTCCGGTTCAAAATGGCGGCGCCCAGGCTCACTTCCGGTTCAAAATGGCGGCCCTTAGGCTCATTTCCGGTTCAAAATGGCGGCGCCCAGGCTCACTTCCGGTTCAAAATGGCGGCGCCGGAGCTCACTTCCGGTTCAAAATGGCGGCGCCCAGGCTCACTTCCGGTTCAAAATGGCGGCGCCCAGGCTCACTTCCGGTTCAAAATGGCGGCGCCCAGGCTCACTTCCGGTTCAAAATGGCTGCCCCCGCCTCACTTCCGGTTCAAAATGACGGCGCCCTGGCTCACTTCCGGTTCAAAATGGCGGCCCCATGCTCACTTCCGGTTCACAATTAAAGCGCCCAGGCTCACTTCCGATTCAAAATGGCGGCGCCCGGGCTCACTTCCTGTTCAAAATGGAGGCTCCCGGGCTCACTTCCGGTTCAAAATGGCGGCCCTTAGGCTCATTTCCGGTTCAAAATGGCGGCGCCCAGGCTCACTTCCGGTTCAGAATGGCGGCCCCCAGGCTCACTTCCGGTTCAAAATGGCGGCGCCCAGGCTCACTTCCGGTTCAAAATGGCGGCTTGTCGGCTCACTTCCGGTTCAAAATGGCGGCGCCCAGGCTCACTTCCGGTTCAAAATGGCTGCCCCCGCCTCACTTCCGGTTCAAAATGACGGCGCCCTGGCTCACTTCCGGTTAAAAATGGGGGCGCCCAGGCTCACTTCCGGTTCAAAATGGCGGCGCCCAGGCTCACTTCCGGTTCAAAATGGCGGCGCTTGGGCTCACTTCCGGTTCAAAATGGCGGCACTTGGCTCATTTCCCGTTCAAAATGGCGGCCCTCAGCTCACTTCCGGTTCAAAATGGGGGCGCCTGTGCTCAGTTTTGGTTCAAATTGGCGGCGCCCGGCTCACTTCCTGTTCAAAATGGTGGCCCCCGGCTCACTTCCGGTTCAAAATGGCGGCCTTCGGCTCACTTCCGGTTCAAAATGGCGGCGCCTGTGCTCAGTTTTGGTTCAAAATGGCGGCGCCCGGCTCACTTCCGGTTCAAAATGGTGGCCCCCGGATCACTTCCGGTTCAAAATGGCGGCCTTCGGCTCACTTCCGGTTCAAAATGGGGGCGCCCGGGCTCAGTTTTGGTTCAAAATGGCGGCTCCCAGGCTCACTTCCGGTTCAAAATGGCGGCGCCCAGGCTCACTTCCGGTTCAAAATGGCGGCGCCCAGGCTCACTTCCGGTTCAAAATGGCGGCCCTTAGGCTCATTTCCGGTTCAAAATGGCGGCGCCCAGGCTCACTTCCGGTTCAGAATGGCGGCCCCCAGGCTCACTTCCGGTTCAAAATGGCGGCGCCCAGGCACACTTCCGGTTCAAAATGGCGGCGCCCGGGCTCACTTCCGGTTCAAAATGGCGGCGCCCAGGCTCACTTCCGGTTCAAAATGCCGGTTCCCAGACTCACTTCCGCTTCAAAATGGCGGCGTCCCGGCTCACTTCCGGTTCAAAATGACGGCTCCCAGGCTTTATTCCGGTTCAAAATGGCGGCGCCGAGGCTCACTTCCGGTTGAAAATGGTGGCGCCCAGGCTCACTTCCGGTTCAAAATGGGGGCGCCTGTGCTCAGTTTTGGTTCAAATTGGCGGCGCCCGTCTCACTTTCGGTTCAAAATGGTGGCCCCCGGCTCACTTCCGGTTCAAAATGGCGGCCTTCGGCTCACTTCCGGTTCAAAATGGCGGCGCCTGTGCTCAGTTTTGGTTCAAAATGGCGGCGCCCGGGTCACTTCCGGTTCAAAATGGGGGCGCCTGGGCTCAGTTTTTGTTCAAAATGGCGGCTCCCAGGCTCACTTCCGGTTCAAAATGGCGGCCCCCGGGCTCACTTCCGGTTCAAAATGGCGGCGCCCTGGCTCACTTCCGGTTCAAAATGGCGGCGCCCAGGCTCACTTCCGGTTCAAAATGGCGGCGCCCAGGCTCACTTCCGGTTCAAACTGCGGCTCCCCGGCTCACTTCCGGTTCAAAATGGCGGCTCCCCGACTCACTTCCGGTTCAAAATGGCGGCGCCCAGGCTCACTTCCGGTTCAAAATGGCGCTGCCCAGGCTCACTTCCGGTTCAAAATGGCGGCGCCCAGGCTCACTTCCGGTTCAAAATGGCGGTGCCCAGGCTCACTTCCGGTTCAAAATGGCGGCCCTTAGGCTCATTTCCGGTTCAAAATGGCGGCGCCCAGGCTCACTTCCGGTTCAGAATGGCGGCCCCCAGGCTCACTTCCGGTTCAAAATGGCGGCGCTGAGGCTCACTTCCGGTTCAAAATGGCGGCGCCCAGGCTCACTTCCGGTTCAAAATGGCGGCGCCCAGGCTCACTTCCGGTTCAAAATGGCTGCCCCCGCCTCACTTCCGGTTCAAAATGACGGCGCCCTGGCTCACTTCCGGTTCAAAATGGCGGCCCCATGCTCACTTCCGGTTCACAATTAAGGCGCCCAGGCTCACTTCCGGTTCAAAATGGCGGCCCCCGGCTCACTTCCTGTTCAAAATGGAGGCTCCCAGGCTCACTTCCGGTTCAAAATGGCGGCGCCCAGGCTCACTTCCGGTTCAAAATGGCGGCGCCCAGGCTCACTTCCGGTTCAAAATGGCGGCGCCCAGGCTCACTTCCGGTTCAAAATGGCTGCCCCCGCCTCACTTCCGGTTCAAAATGACGGCGCCCTGGCTCACTTCCGGTTCAAAATGGGGGCGCCCAGGCTCACTTCCGGTTCAAAATGGCGGCGCCCAGGCTCACTTCCGGTTCAAAATGGCGGCGCTTGGGCTCACTTCCGGTTCAAAATGGCGGCACTTGGCTCATTTCCGGTTCAAAATGGCGGCCCTCAGCTCACTTCCGGTTCAAAATGGGGGCGCCTGTGCTCAGTTTTGGTTCAAATTGGCGGCGCCCGGCTCACTTCCGGTTCAAAATGGTTGCCCCCGGCTCACTTCCGGTTCAAAATGGCGGCCTTCGGCTCACTTCCGGTTCAAAATGGCGGCGCCTGTGCTCAGTTTTGGTTCAAAATGGCGGCGCCCGGCTCACTTCCGGTTCAAAATGGTGGCCCCCGGATCACTTCCGGTTCAAAATGGCGGCCTTCGGCTCACTTCCGGTTCAAAATGGGGGCGCCCGGGCTCAGTTTTGGTTCAAAATGGCGGCTCCCAGGCTCACTTCCGGTTCAAAATGGCGGCGCCCAGGCTCACTTCCGGTTCAAAATGGCGGTGCCCAGGCTCACTTCCGGTTCAAAATGGCGGCCCTTAGGCTCATTTCCGGTTCAAAATGGCGGCGCCCAGGCTCACTTCCGGTTCAGAATGGCGGCCCCCAGGCTCACTTCCGGTTCAAAATGGCGGCGCCCAGGCACACTTCCGGTTCAAAATGGCGGCGCCCAGGCTCACTTCCGGTTCAAAATGGCGGCGCCCAGGGTCACTTCCGGTTCAAAATGGCTGCCCCCGCCTCACTTCCGGTTCAAAATGGCGGCGCCCAGGCTCACTTCCGGTTCAAAATGTCGGCGCCTGGGCTCACTTCCGGTTCAAAATGGCGGCACTTGGCTCATTTCCGGTTCAAAATGGCGGCCCTCAGCTCACTTCCGGTTCAAAATGGGGGCGCCTGTGCTCAGTTTTGGTTCAAATTGGCGGCGCCCGGCTCACTTTCGGTTCAAAATGGTGGCCCCCGGCTCACTTCCGGTTCAAAATGGCGGCCTTCGGCTCACTTCCGGTTCAAAATGGCGGCGCCTGTGCTCAGTTTTGGTTCAAAATGGCGGCGCCCGGGTCACTTCCGGTTCAAAATGGTGGCCCCCGGATCACTTCCGGTTCAAAATGGCGGCCTTCGGCTCACTTCCGGTTCAAAATGGGGGCGCCTGGGCTCAGTTTTTGTTCAAAATGGCGGCTCCCAGGCTCACTTCCGGTTCAAAATGGCGGCCCCCGGGCTCACTTCCGGTTCAAAATGGCGGCGCCCAGGCTCACTTCCGGTTCAAAATGGCGGCGCCCAGGCTCACTTCCGGTTCAGAATGGCGGCGCCCAGGCTCACTTCCGGTTCAAACTGCGGCTCCCCGGCTCACTTCCGGTTCAAAATGGCGGCTCCCCGGCTCACTTCCGGTTCAAAATGGCGGCGCCCAGGCTCACTTCCGGTTCAAAATGGCGCTGCCCAGGCTCACTTCCGGTTCAAAATGGCGGCGCCGAGGCTCACTTCCGGTTCAAAATGGCGGTGCCCAGGCTCACTTCCGGTTCAAAATGGCGGCCCTTAGGCTCATTTCCGGTTCAAAATGGCGGCGCCCAGGCTCACTTCCGGTTCAGAATGGCGGCCCCCAGGCTCACTTCCGGTTCAAAATGGCAACGCCCAGGCTCACTTCCGGTTCAAAATGGCGGCGCCCAGGCTCACTTCCGGTTCAAAATGGCGGCGCCCAGGCTCACTTCCGGTTCAAAATGGCTGCCCCCAGGCTCACTTCCGGTTCAAAATGACGGCGCCCTGGCTCACTTCCGGTTCAAAATGGCAGCCCCATGCTCACTTCCGGTTCACAATTAAGGCGCCCAGGCTCACTTCCGGTTCAAAATGGCGGCCCCCGGCTCACTTCCTGTTCAAAATGGAGGCTCCCAGGCTCACTTCCGGTTCAAAATGGCGGCCCTTAGGCTCATTTCCGGTTCAAAATGGCGGCGCCCAGGCTCACTTCCGGTTCAAAATGGCGGCGCCCAGGCTTACTTCCGGTTCAAAACGGCGGCCCCCGGCTCACTTCCTGTTCAAAATGGAGGCTCCCAGGCTCACTTCCGGTTCAAAATGGGGGCGCCCAGGCTCACTTCCGGTTCAAAATGGCGGCGCCCAGGCTCACTTCCGGTTCAAAATGTCGGCGCCCGGGCTCACTTCCGGTTCAAAATGGCGGCACTTGGCTCATTTCCGGTTCAAAATGGCGGCCCTCAGCTCACTTCCGGTTCAAAATGGGGGCGCCTGTGCTCAGTTTTGGTTCAAATTGGCGGCGCCCGGCTCACTTCCGGTTCAAAATGGTGGCCCCCGGCTCACTTCCGGTTCAAAATGGCGGCCCCCAGGCTCACTTCCGGTTCAAAATGGCGGCGCCTGTGCTCAGTTTTGGTTCAAAATGGCGGCGCCCGGCTCACTTCCGGTTCAAAATGGTGGCCCCCGGATCACTTCCGGTTCAAAATGGCGGCCTTCGGCTCACTTCCGGTTCAAAATGGGGGCGCCCGGGCTCAGTTTTGGTTCAAAATGGCGGCTCCCAGGCTCACTTCCGGTTCAAAATGGCGGCGCCCAGGCTCACTTCCGGTTCAAAATGGCGGTGCCCAGGCTCACTTCCGGTTCAAAATGGCGGCCCTTAGGCTCATTTCCGGTTCAAAATGGCGGCGCCCAGGCTCACTTCCGGTTCAGAATGGCGGCCCCCAGGCTCACTTCCGGTTCAAAATGGCGGTGCCCAGGCTCACTTCCGGTTCAAAATGGGGGCGCCCAGGCTCACTTCCGGTTCAAAATGGTGGCGCCCAGGCTCACTTCCGGTTCAAAATGGCTGCCCTCGCCTCACTTCCGGTTCAAAATGGCGGCGCCCAGGCTCACTTCCGTTTCAAAATGGCGGCTCCCAGGCTCACTTCCGGTTCAAAATGGCGGCGCCCGGGCTCACTTCCGGTTCAAAATGGCGGCACTTGGCTCATTTCCGGTTCAAAATGGCGGCCCTCAGCTCACTTCCGGTTCAAAATGGGGGCGCCTGTGCTCAGTTTTGGTTCAAATTGGCAACGCCCGGCTCACTTCCGGTTCAAAATGGTGGCGCAACGGCTCACTTCCGGTTCAAAATGGCGGCCTTCGGCTCACTTCCGGTTCAAAATGGCGGCGCCTGTGCTCAGTTTTGGTTCAAAATGGCGGCGCCCGGCTCACTTCCGGTTCAAAATGGCAGCCCTGGGCTCACTTCCGGTTCAAAATGGCGGTTTTCGGCTCACTTCCGGTTCAAAATGGGGGCGCCTGGGCTCAGTTTTGGTTCAAAATGGCAGCTCCCAGGCTCACTTCCGGTTCAAAATGGCGGCGCCCAGGCTCACTTCCGGTTCAAAATGGCGGCGCCCAGGCTCACTTCCGGTTCAGAATGGCGGCGCCCAGGCTCACTTCCGGTTCAAACTGCGGCTCCCCGGCTCACTTCCGGTTCAAAATGGCGGCTCCCCGGCTCACTTCCGGTTCAAAATGGCGGCGCCCAGGCTCACTTCCGGTTCAATATGGTGCTGCCCAGGCTCACTTCCGGTTCAAAATGGCGGCGCCCAGGCTCACTTCCGGTTCAAAATGGCGCTGCCCTTAGGCTCATTTCCGGTTCAAAATGGCGGCGCCCAGGCTCACTTCCGGTTCAGAATGGCGGCCCCCAGGCTCACTTCCGGTTCAAAATGGCGGCGCTGAGGCTCACTTCCGGTTCAAAATGGCGGCGCCCAGGCTCACTTCCGGTTCAAAATGGCGGCGCCCAGGCTCACTTCCGGTTGAAAATGGCTGCCCCCGCCTCACTTCCGGTTCAAAATGACGGCGCCCAGGCTCACTTCCGGTTCAAAATAGCGGCCCCATGCTCACTTCCGGTTCACAATTAAGGCGCCCAGGCTCACTTCCGGTTCAAAATGGCGGCCCCCGGCTCACTTCCTGTTCAAAATGGAGGCTCCCAGGCTCACTTCCGGTTCAAAATGGCGGCGCCCAGGCTCACTTCCGGTTCAAAATGGCGGCGCCCAGGCTCACTTCCGGTTCAAAATGGCGGCGCCCAGGCTTACTTCCGGTTCAAAATGGCGGCCTTCGGCTCACTTCCGGTTCAAAATGGGGGCGCCTGTGCTCAGTTTTGGTTCAAAATGGCGGCTCCCAGGCTCACTTCCGGTTCAAAATGGCGGCGCCCGGGCTCACTTCCGGTTCAAAATGGCGGCGCCCTGGCTCACTTCCAGTTCAAAATGGCGGCGCTTAGGCTCACTTCCGGTTCAAAATGGCGGAGCCCAGGCTCACTTCCGGTTCAAACTGCGGCTCCCCCGCTCACTTCCGGTTCAAAATGGCGGCTCCCCGGCTCACTTCCGGTTCAAAATGGCGGCGCCCAGGCTCACTTCCGGTTCAAAATGGCGGCGGCACAGGCTCACTTCCGGTTCAAAATGGCGGCGCCCAGGCTCACTTCCGTTCAAAATGGCGGTACCCAGGCTCACTTCCGGTTCAAAATGGCGGCCCTTAGTCTCATTTCCGGTTCAAAATGGCGGCGCCCAGGCTCACTTCCGGTTCAGAATGGCGGCCCCCAGGCTCACTTCCGGTTCAAAATGGCGGCGCCCAGGCTCACTTCCGGTTCAAAATGGCGGCGCCCAGGCTCACTTCCGGTTCAAAATGGCGGCGCCCAGGCTCACTTCCGGTTCAAAATGGCTGCCCCCCCCGCCTCACTTCCGGTTCAAAATGACGGCGCCCTGTCTCACTTCCGGTTCAAAATGGCGGCTCCATGCTCACTTCCGGTTCACAATAAGGCGCCCAGGCTCACTTCCGGTTCAAAATGGGGGCGCCCAGGCTCACTTCCTGTTCAAAATGGAGGCGCCCAGGCTCACTTCCGGTTCAAAATGGCGGCGCCCAGGCTCACTTCCGGTTCAAAATGGCGGCGCCCAGGCTCACTTCCGGTTCAAAATGGCGGCGCCCAGGCTTACTTCCGGTTCAAAATGGCGGCCCCCGGCTCACTTCCGGTTCAAAATGGAGGCTCCCAGGCTCACTTCCGGTTCAAAATGGGGGCGCCCAGGGCTCACTTCCGGTTCAAAATGGCGGCGCCCGGGCTCACTTCCGGTTCAAAATGTCGGCGCCCCGGGCTCACTTCCGGTTCAAAATGGCGGCACTTGGCTCATTTCCGGTTCAAAATGGCGGCCCTCAGCTCACTTCCGTTCAAAATGGGGGCACCTGTGCTCAGTTTTGGTTCAAATTGGCGGCGCCCCGGCTCACTTTCGGTCAAAATGGGGGCCCCCGGCTCACTTCCGGTTCAAAATGGCGGCCTTCGGCTCACTTCCGGTTCAAAATGGCGGCGCCTGTGCTCAGTTTTGGTTCAAAATGGCGGTTCCCCCGGCTCACTTCCGGTTCAAAATGGTGGACCCCGGATCACTTCCGGTTCAAAATGGCGGCCTTTGGCTCACTTCCGGTTCAAAATGGCGGCGCCTGGGCTCAGTTTTGGTTCAAAAATGGCGGCGCCCCGGCTCACTTCCGGTTCAAAATGGTGGCCCCCGGATCACTTCCGGTTCAAAATGGCGGCCTTCGCTCACTTCCGGTTCAAAATGGCGGCGCCCAGGCTCACTTCCGGTTCAGAATGGCGGCCCCCAGGCTCACTTCCGGTTCAACATGGCGGTGCCCAGGCTCACTTCCGGTTCAAAATGGCTGCCCCGCCTCACTTCCGGTTCAAAATGGCGGCGCCCTGGCTCACTTCCGGTTCAAAATGGCGGCCCTCAGCTCACTTCCGGTTCAAAATGGCAGCGCCCAGGCTCACTTCCGGTTCAAAATGGCGGCGCCCAGGCTTACTTCCTGTTCAAAATGGGGGCCCCCCCGGCTCACTTCCGTTCAAAATGGCAGAGCCCAGGCTCACTTCCGGTTCAAAATGGCGGCGCCCAGGCTCACTTCCGGTTCAAAATGGCGGCCCCCAGCTCACTCCGGTTCAAAATGGCGGCGCCCGGGCTCACTTCCGGTTCAAAACGGCGGCGCCCGGGCTCACTTCCGGTTCAAAATGGCGGCGCCCAGGCTCACTTCCGGTTCAAAATGGTGCCCCCGGCTCACTTCCAGTTCAAAATGCCGTCCCCCAACTCACTTCCGGTTCAGAATGAACGCTTTTGGGCTCACTTTCGGTTCAAAATAGCGGCGCCCAGGCACACTTCCGGTTCAAAATGGCGGCGCCCCAGGCTCACTTCCGGTTCAAAATGGCGGCGCCCAGGGCTCACTTCCTGTTCAAAATGGCGGCGCCCTGGCTCACTTCCGGTTCAAAATGGGGGTGCCTGGGCTCAGTTTTGGTTCAAAATGGTGGCGCCCAGGCTCACTTCCGGTTCAAAATGGCGGCGCCCAAGCTCACTTCCGGTTCAAAATGGCGGCGCCCCAGGCTCACTTCCGGTTCAAAATGGCGGCCCCCGGCTTACTTCCGGTTCAAAATGGCGGCCCTCAGCTCACTTCCGGTTCAAAATGGGAGCGCCTGGGCTCAGTTTTGGTTCAAAATGGGGGCGCCCAGGCTCACTTCCGGTTCAAAATGGCGGCGCCCAGGCTCACCTCCGGTTCAAAATGGCGGCGCCCAGGCTCACTTCCGGTTCAAAATGGCGGCGCCCAGGCTCACTTCCGGTTCAAAAATGGCGGCGCCCAGGCTCACTTCCGTTTCAAAATGGCGGCTCCCAGGCTCACTTCCGGTTCAAAATGGCGGCGCCTGTGCTCAGTTTTGGTTCAAAATGGCGGCGCCCGGTCACTTCCGGTTCAAAATGGTGGCCCCCGGATCACTTCCGGTTCAAAATGGCGGCCTTCGTCTCACTTCCGGTTCAAAACGGGGGCGCCTGGGCTCAGTTTTTGTTCAAAATGGCGGCTCCCAGGCTCACTTCCGGTTCAAAATGGCGGCCCCCGGGCTCACTTCCGGTTCAAAATGGCGGCGCCCAGGCTCACTTCCGGTTCAAAATGGCGGCGCCCAGGCTCACTTCCGGTTCAAAATGGCGGCGCCCAGGCTCACTTCCGGTTCAAACTGCGGCTCCCCGGCTCATTTCCGGTTCAAAATGGCGGCTCCCAGGCTCACTTCCGGTTCAAAATGGCGGCGCCCAGGCTCACTTCCGGTTCAAAATGGCGCTGCCCAGGCTCACTTCCGGTTCAAAATGGCGGCCTTCGGCTCACTTCCGGTTCAAAATGGCGGTGCCCAGGCTCACTTCCGGTTCAAAATGGCGGCCCTTAGTCTCATTTCCGGTTCAAAATGGCGGCGCCCAGGCTCACTTCCGGTTCAGAATGGCGGCCCCCAGGCTCACTTCCGGTTCAAAATGGCGGCGCCCAGGCTCACTTCCGGTTCAAAATGGCGGCGCCCAGGCTCACTTCCGGTTCAAAATGGCGGCGCCCAGGCTCACTTCCGGTTCAAAATGGCTGCCCCCGCCTCACTTCCGGTTCGAAATGACGGCGCCCTGTCTCACTTCCGGTTCAAAATGGCGGCCCCATGCTCACTTCCGGTTCACAATTAAGGCGCCCAGGCTCACTTCCGGTTCAAAATGGCGGCCCCCGGCTCACTTCCTGTTCAAAATGGAGGCTCCCAGGCTCACTTCCGGTTCAAAATGGGGGCGCCTGTGCTCAGTTTTGGTTCAAAATGGCGGTTCCCGGCTCACTTCCGGTTCAAAATGGTGGACCCCGGATCACTTCCGGTTCAAAATGGCGGCCTTCGGCTCACTTCCGGTTCAAAATGGGGGCGCCTGGGCTCAGTTTTTGTTCAAAATGGCGGCTCCCAGGCTCACTTCCGGTTCAAAATGGCGGCCCTCAGCTCACTTCCGGTTCAAAATGGGAGCGCCTGGGCTCAGTTTTGGTTCAAAATGGCGGCGCCCAGGCTCACCTCCGGTTCAAAATGGCGGCGCCCAGGCTCACTTCCGGTTCAAAATGGCGGCGCCCAGGCTCACTTCCGGTTCAAAATGGCGGCGCCCAGGCTCACTTCCGTTTCAAAATGGCGGCTCCCAGGCTCACTTCCGGTTCAAAATGGCGGCGCCTGTGCTCAGTTTTGGTTCAAAATGGCGGCGCCCGGGTCACTTCCGGTTCAAAATGGTGGCCCCCGGATCACTTCCGGTTCAAAATGGCGGCCTTCGTCTCACTTCCGGTTCAAAACGGGGGCGCCTGGGCTCAGTTTTTGTTCAAAATGGCGGCTCCCAGGCTCACTTCCGGTTCAAAATGGCGGCCCCCGGGCTCACTTCCGGTTCAAAATGGCGGCGCCCTGGCTCACTTCCAGTTCAAAATGGCGGCGCCCAGGCTCACTTCCGGTTCAAAATGGCGGCGCCCAGGCTCACTTCCGGTTCAAACTGCGGCTCCCCGGCTCATTTCCGGTTCAAAATGGCGGCTCCCAGGCTCACTTCCGGTTCAAAATGGCGGCGCCCAGGCTCACTTCCGGTTCAAAATGGCGCTGCCCAGGCTCACTTCCGGTTCAAAATGGCGGCCTTCGGCTCACTTCCGGTTCAAAATGGCGGTGCCCAGGCTCACTTCCGGTTCAAAATGGCGGCCCTTAGTCTCATTTCCGGTTAAAAATGGCGGCGCCCAGGCTCACTTCCGGTTCAGAATGGCGGCCCCCAGGCTCACTTCCGGTTCAAAATGGCGGCGCCCAGGCTCACTTCCGGTTCAAAATGGCGGCGCCCAGGCTCACTTCCGGTTCAAAATGGCGGCGCCCAGGCTCACTTCCGGTTCAAAATGGCTGCCCCCGCCTCACTTCCGGTTCGAAATGACGGCGCCCTGTCTCACTTCCGGTTCAAAATGGCGGCCCCATGCTCACTTCCGGTTCACAATTAAGGCGCCCAGGCTCACTTCCGGTTCAAAATGGCGGCCCCCGGCTCACTTCCTGTTCAAAATGGAGGCTCCCAGGCTCACTTCCGGTTCAAAATGGGGGCGCCTGGGCTCAGTTTTTGTTCAAAATGGCGGCTCCCAGGCTCACTTCCGGTTCAAAATGGCGGCCCCCGGGCTCACTTCCGGTTCAAAATGGCGGCGCCCAGGCTCACTTCCGGTTCAAAATGGCGGCCCCCGGCTCACTTCCGGTTCAAAATGGAGGCTCCCAGGCTCACTTCCGGTTCAAAATGGGGGCGCCCAGGCTCACTTCCGGTTCAAAATGGCGGCGCCCAGGCTCACTTCCTGTTCAAAATGGCGGCGCCCTGGCTCACTTCCGGTTCAAAATGGGGGTGCCTGGGCTCAGTTTTGGTTCAAAATGGTGGCGCCCAGGCTCACTTCCGGTTCAAAATGGCGGCGCCCAAGCTCACTTCCGGTTCAAAATGGCGGCGCCCAGGCTCACTTCCGGTTCAAAATGGCGGCCCCCGGCTTACTTCCGGTTCAAAATGGCGGCCCTCAGCTCACTTCCGGTTCAAAATTGGAGCGCCTGGGCTCAGTTTTGGTTCAAAATGGCGGCGCCCAGGCTCACTTCCGGTTCAAAATGGCGGCGCCCAGGCTCACCTCCGGTTCAAAATGGCGGCGCCCAGGCTCACTTCCGGTTCAAAATGGCGGCGCCCAGGCTCACTTCCGGTTCAAAATGGCGGCGCCCAGGCTCACTTCCGTTTCAAAATGGCGGCTCCCAGGCTCACTTCCGGTTCAAAATGTCGGCGCCCGGGCTCACTTCCGGTTCAAAATGGCGGCACTTGGCTCATTTTCGGTTCAAAATGGCGGCCCTCAGCTCACTTCCGGTTCAAAATGGGGGCGCCTGTGCTCAGTTTTGGTTCAAATTGGCGGCGCCCGGCTCACTTCCGGTTCAAAATGGTGGCCCCCGGCTCACTTCCGGTTCAAAATGGTGGCCTTCGGCTCACTTCCGGTTCAAAATGGCGGCGCCTGTGCTCAGTTTTGGTTCAAAATGGCGGCGCCCGGCTCACTTCCGGTTCAAAATGGTGGCCCCCGGATCACTTCCGGTTCAAAATGGCGGCCTTCGTCTCACTTCCGGTTCAAAACGGGGGCGCCTGGGCTCAGTTTTTGTTCAAAATGGCGGCTCCCAGGCTCACTTCCGGTTCAAAATGGCGGCCCCCGGGCTCACTTCCGGTTCAAAATGGCGGCGCCCAGGCTCACTTCCGGTTCAAACTGCGGCTCCCCGGCTCATTTCCGGTTCAAAATGGCGGCTCCCCGGCTCACTTCCGGTTCAAAATGGCGGCGCCCAGGCTCACTTCCGGTTCAAAATGGCGCTGCCCAGGCTCACTTCCGGTTCAAAATGGCGGCGCCCAGGCTCACTTCCGGTTCAAAATGGCGGTGCCCAGGCTCACTTCCGGTTCAAAATGGCGGCCCTTAGTCTCATTTCCGGTTAAAAATGGCGGCGCCCAGGCTCACTTCCGGTTCAGAATGGCGGCCCCCAGGCTCACTTCCGGTTCAAAATGGGGGCGCCCAGGCTCACTTCCGGTTCAAAATGGCGGCGCCCAGGCTCACTTCCGGTTCAAAATGGCGGCGCCCAGGCTCACTTCCGGTTCAAAATGGCTGCCCCCGCCTCACTTCCGGTTCGAAATGACGGCGCCCTGTCTCACTTCCGGTTCAAAATGGCGGCCCCATGCTCACTTCCGGTTCACAATTAAGGCGCCCAGGCTCACTTTTGGTTCAAAATGGCGGCCCCCGGCTCACTTCCTGTTCAAAATGGAGGCTCCCAGGCTCACTTCCGGTTCAAAATGGGGGCGCCTGTGCTCAGTTTTGGTTCAAAATGGCGGTTCCCGGCTCACTTCCGGTTCAAAATGGTGGACCCCGGATATCTTCCGGTTCAAAATGGCGGCCTTCGGCTCACTTCCGGTTCAAAATGGGGGCGCCTGGGCTCAGTTTTTGTTCAAAATGGCGGCTCCCAGGCTCACTTCCGGTTCAAAATGGCGGCCCCCGGGCTCACTTCCGGTTCAAAATGGCGGCGCCCAGGCTCACTTCCGGTTCAAAATGGCGGCCCCCGGCTCACTTCCGGTTCAAAATGGAGGCTCCCAGGCTCACTTCCGGTTCAAAATGGGGGCGCCCAGGCTCACTTCCGGTTCAAAATGGCGGCGCCCAGGCTCACTTCCGGTTCAAAATGGCGGTGCCCAGGCTCACTTCCGGTTCAAAATGGTGGCCCTTAGGCTCATTTCCGGTTCAAAATGGCGGCGCCCAGGCTCACTTCCGGTTCAGAATGGCGGCCCCCAGGCTCACTTCCGGTTCAAAATGGCGGCGCCCAGGCTCACTTTCGGTTCAAAATGGCGGCGCCCAGGCTCACTTCCGGTTCAAAATGGCGGCGCCCAGGCTCACTTCCGGTTCAAAATGGCTGCCCCCGCCTCACTTCCGGTTCAAAATGACGGCGCCCTGGCTCACTTCCGGTTCAAAATGGCGGCCCCATGCTCACTTCCGGTTCACAATTAAGGCGCCCAGGCTCACTTCCGGTTCAAAATGGCGGCCCCCGGCTCACTTCCTGTTCAAAATGGAGGCTCCCAGGCTCACTTCCGGTTCAAAATGGCGGCGCCCAGGCTCACTTCCGGTTCAAAATGGCGGCGCCCAGGCTCACTTCCGGTTCAAAATGGCGGCGCCCAGGCTTACTTCCGGTTCAAAATGGCGGCCCCCGGCTCACTTCCTCTTCAAAATGGAGGCTCCCAGGCTCACTTCCGGTTCAAAATGGGGGCGCCCAGGCTCACTTCCGGTTCAAAATGGCGGCGCCCAGGCTCACTTCCGGTTCAAAATGTCGGCGCCCGGGCTCACTTCCGGTTCAAAATGGCGGCACTTGGCTCATTTCCGGTTCAAAATTGCGGCCCTCAGCTCACTTCCGGTTCAAAATGGGGGCGCCTGTGCTCAGTTTTGGTTCAAATTGGCGGCGCCCGGCTCACTTCCGGTTCAAAATGGTGGCCCCCGGCTCACTTCCGGTTCAAAATGGCGGCCTTCGGCTCACTTCCGGTTCAAAATGGCGGCGCCTGTGCTCAGTTTTGGTTCAAAATGGCGGCGCCCGGCTCACTTCCGGTTCAAAATGGTGGCCCCCGGATCACTTCCGGTTCAAAATGGCGGCCTTCGGCTCACTTCCGGTTCAAAATGGGGGCGCCCGGGCTCAGTTTTGGTTCAAAATGGCGGCTCCCAGGCTCACTTCCGGTTCAAAATGGCGGCGCCCAGGCTCACTTCCGGTTCAAAATGGCGGTGCCCAGGCTCACTTCCGGTTCAAAATGGCGGCCCTTAGGCTCATTTCCGGTTCAAAATGGCGGCGCCCAGGCTCACTTCCGGTTCAGAATGGCGGCCCCCAGGCTCACTTCCGGTTCAAAATGGCGGTGCCCAGGCTCACTTCCGGTTCAAAATGGTGGCGCCCAGGCTCACTTCCGGTTCAAAATGGTGGCGCGCAGGCTCACTTCCGGTTCAAAATGGCTGCCCTCGCCTCACTTCCGGTTCAAAATGGCGGCGCCCAGGCTCACTTCCGTTTCAAAATGGCGGCTCCCAGGCTCACTTCCGGTTCAAAATGGCGGCGCCCGGGCTCACTTCCGGTTCAAAATGGCGGCACTTGGCTCATTTCCGGTTCAAAATGGCGGCCCTCAGCTCACTTCCGGTTCAAAATGGGGGCGCCTGTGCTCAGTTTTGGTTCAAATTGGCAACGCCCGGCTCACTTCCGGTTCAAAATGGTGGCGCCACGGCTCACTTCCGGTTCAAAATGGCGGCCTTCGGCTCACTTCCGGTTCAAAATGGCGGCGCCTGTGCTCAGTTTTGGTTCAAAATGGCGGCGCCCGGGTCACTTCCGGTTCAAAATGGCAGCCCTGGGCTCACTTCCGGTTCAAAATGGCGGTTTTCGGCTCACTTCCGGTTCAAAATGGCGGCGCCTGGGCTCAGTTTTGGTTCAAAATGGCAGCTCCCAGGCTCACTTCCGGTTCAAAATGGCGGCGCCCTGGCTCACTTCCGGTTCAAAATGGCGGCGCCCAGGCTCACTTCCGGTTCAGAATGGCGGCGCCCAGGCTCACTTCCGGTTCAAACTGCGGCTCCCCGGCTCACTTCCGGTTCAAAATGGCGGCTCCCCGGCTCACTTCCGGTTCAAAATGGCGGCGCCCAGGCTCACTTCCGGTTCAAAATGGTGCTGCCCAGGCTCACTTCCGGTTCAAAATGGCGGCGCCCAGGCTCACTTCCGGTTCAAAATGGCGGCGCCCAGGCTCACTTCCGGTTCAAAATGGCGCTGCCCTTAGGCTCATTTCCGGTTCAAAATGGCGGCGCCCAGGCTCACTTCCGGTTCAGAATGGCGGCCCCCAGGCTCACTTCCGGTTCAAAATGGCGGCGCTGAGGCTCACTTCCGGTTCAAAATGGCGGCGCCCAGGCTCACTTCCGGTTCAAAATGGCGGCGCCCAGGCTCACTTCCGGTTGAAAATGGCTGCCCCCGCCTCACTTCCGGTTCAAAATGACGGCGCCCTGGCTCACTTCCGGTTCAAAATGGCGGCCCCATGCTCACTTCCGGTTCACAATTAAGGCGCCCAGGCTCACTTCCGGTTCAAAATGGCGGCGCCCGGCTCACTTCCTGTTCAAAATGGAGGCTCCCAGGCTCACTTCCGGTTCAAAATGGCGCTGCCCAGGCTCACTTCCGGTTCAAAATGGCGGCGCCCAGGCTCACTTCCGGTTCAAAATGGCGGCGCCCAGGCTTACTTCCGGTTCAAAATGGCGGCCTTCGGCTCACTTCCGGTTCAAAATGGGGGCGCCTGTGCTCAGTTTTGGTTCAAAATGGCGGCTCCCAGGCTCACTTCCGGTTCAAAATGGCGGCGCTTGGGCTCACTTCCGGTTCAAAATGGCGGCGCCCTGGCTCACTTCCAGTTCAAAATGGCGGCGCTTAGGCTCACTTCCGGTTCAAAATGGCGGAGCCCAGGCTCACTTCCGGTTCAAACTGCGGCTCCCCGGCTCACTTCCGGTTCAAAATGGCGGCTCCCCGGCTCACTTCCGGTTCAAAATGGCGGCGCCCAGGCTCACTTCCGGTTCAAAATGGCGGCGGCACAGGCTCACTTCCGGTTCAAAATGGCGGCGCCCAGGCTCACTTCCGGTTCAAAATGGCGGTGCCCAGGCTCACTTCCGGTTCAAAATGGCGGCCCTTAGTCTCATTTCCGGTTAAAAATGGCGGCGCCCAGGCTCACTTCCGGTTGAGAATGGCGGCCCCCAGGCTCACTTCCGGTTCAAAATGGCGGCGCCCAGGCTCACTTCCGGTTCAAAATGGCGGCGCCCAGGCTCACTTCCGGTTAAAAATGGCGGCGCCCAGGCTCACTTCCGGTTCAAAATGGCTGCCCCCGCCTCACTTCCGGTTCAAAATGACGGCGCCCTGTCTCACTTCCGGTTCAAAATGGCGGCTCCATGCTCACTTCCGGTTCACAATTAAGGCGCCCAGGCTCACTTTCGGTTCAAAATGGGGGCGCCCAGGCTCACTTCCTGTTCAAAATGGAGGCTCCCAGGCTCACTTCCGGTTCAAAATGGCGGCGCCCAGGCTCACTTCCGGTTCAAAATGGCGGCGCCCAGGCTCACTTCCGGTTCAAAATGGCGGCGCCCAGGCTTACTTCCGGTTCAAAATGGCGGCCCCCGGCTCACTTCCGGTTCAAAATGGAGGCTCCCAGGCTCACTTCCGGTTCAAAATGGGGGCGCCCAGGCTCACTTCCGGTTCAAAATGGCGGCGCCCAGGCTCACTTCCGGTTCAAAATGTCGGCGCCCGGGCTCACTTCCGGTTCAAAATGGCGGCACTTGGCTCATTTCCGGTTCAAAATGGCGGCCCTCAGCTCACTTCCGGTTCAAAATGGGGGCACCTGTGCTCAGTTTTGGTTCAAATTGGCGGCGCCCGGCTCACTTTCGGTTCAAAATGGGGGCCCCCGGCTCACTTCCGGTTCAAAATGGCGGCTATCGGCTCACTTCCGGTTCAAAATGGCGGCGCCTGTGCTCAGTTTTGGTTCAAAATGGCGGTTCCCGGCTCACTTCCGGTTCAAAATGGTGGACCCCGGATCACTTCCGGTTCAAAATGGCGGCCTTCGGCTCACTTCCGGTTCAAAATGGCGGTGCCCAGGCTCACTTCCGGTTCAAAATGGCGGCGCCCGGCTCACTTCCGGTTCAAAATGGTGGCCCCCGGATCACTTCCGGTTCAAAATGGCGGCCTTCGGCTCACTTCCGGTTCAAAATGGCGGCGCCCAGGCTCACTTCCGGTTCAGAATGGCGGCCCCCAGGCTCACTTCCGGTTCAACATGGCGGTGCCCAGGCTCACTTCCGGTTCAAAATGGCTGCCCCGCCTCACTTCCGGTTCAAAATGGCGGCGCCCTGGCTCACTTCCGGTTCAAAATGGCGGCCCTCAGCTCACTTCCGGTTCAAAATGGCAGCGCCCAGGCTCACTTCCGGTTCAAAATGGCGGCGCCCAGGCTTACTTCCTGTTCAAAATGGGGGCCCCCGGCTCACTTCCGGTTCAAAATGGCAGAGCCCAGGCTCACTTCCGGTTCAAAATGGCGGCGCCCAGACTCACTTCCGGTTCAAAATGGCGGCCCCCAGCTCACTTCCGGTTCAAAATGGCGGCCCCCGGGCTCACTTCCGGTTCAAAACGGCGGCGCCCGGGCTCACTTCCGGTTCAAAATGGCGGCGCCCAGGCTCACTTCCGGTTCAAAATGGTGCCCCGGCTCACTTCCAGTTCAAAATGCCGTCCCCCAACTCACTTCCGGTTCAGAATGAACGCTTTTGGGCTCACTTTCGGTTCAAAATAGCGGCGCCCAGGCACACTTCCGGTTCAAAATGGCGGCGCCCAGGCTCACTTCCGGTTCAAAATGGCGGCGCCCAGGCTCACTTCCTGTTCAAAATGGCGGCGCCCTGGCTCACTTCCGGTTCAAAATGGGGGTGCCTGGGCTCAGTTTTGGTTCAAAATGGTGGCGCCCAGGCTCACTTCCGGTTCAAAATGGCGGCGCCCAAGCTCACTTCCGGTTCAAAATGGCGGCGCCCAGGCTCACTTCCGGTTCAAAATGGCGGCCCCCGGCTTACTTCCGGTTCAAAATGGCGGCCCTCAGCTCACTTCCGGTTCAAAATGGGAGCGCCTGGGCTCAGTTTTGGTTCAAAATGGCGGCGCCCAGGCTCACTTCCGGTTCAAAATGGCGGCGCCCAGGCTCACTTCCGGTTCAAAATGGCGGCGCCCAGGCTCACTTCCGGTTCAAAATGGCGGCGCCCAGGCTCACTTCCGGTTCAAAATGGCGGCGCCCAGGCTCACTTCCGTTTCAAAATGGCGGCTCCCAGGCTCACTTCCGGTTCAAAATGGCGGCGCCTGTGCTCAGTTTTGGTTCAAAATGGCGGCGCCCGGGTCACTTCCGGTTCAAAATGGTGGCCCCCGGATCACTTCCGGTTCAAAATGGCGGCCTTCGTCTCACTTCCGGTTCAAAACGGGGGCGCCTGGGCTCAGTTTTTGTTCAAAATGGCGGCTCCCAGGCTCACTTCCGGTTCAAAATGGCGGCGCCCAGGCTCACTTCCGGTTCAAAATGGCGGCGCCCAGGCTCACTTCCAGTTCAAAATGGCGGCGCCCAGGCTCACTTCCGGTTCAAAATGGCGGCGCCCAGGCTCACTTCCGGTTCAAACTGCGGCTCCCCGGCTCATTTCCGGTTCAAAATGGCGGCTCCCAGGCTCACTTCCGGTTCAAAATGGCGGCGCCCAGGCTCACTTCCGGTTCAAAATGGCGCTGCCCAGGCTCACTTCCGGTTCAAAATGGCGGCCTTCGGCTCACTTCCGGTTCAAAATGGCGGTGCCCAGGCTCACTTCCGGTTCAAAATGGCGGCCCTTAGTCTCATTTCCGGTTAAAAATGGCGGCGCCCAGGCTCACTTCCGGTTCAGAATGGCGGCCCCCAGGCTCACTTCCGGTTCAAAATGGCGGCGCCCAGGCTCACTTCCGGTTCAAAATGGCGGCGCCCAGGCTCACTTCCGGTTCAAAATGGCGGCGCCCAGGCTCACTTCCGGTTCAAAATGGCTGCCCCCGCCTCACTTCCGGTTCGAAATGACGGCGCCCTGTCTCACTTCCGGTTCAAAATGGCGGCCCCATGCTCACTTCCGGTTCACAATTAAGGCGCCCAGGCTCACTTCCGGTTCAAAATGGCGGCCCCCGGCTCACTTCCTGTTCAAAATGGAGGCTCCCAGGCTCACTTCCGGTTCAAAATGGGGGCGCCTGTGCTCAGTTTTGGTTCAAAATGGCGGTTCCCAGCTCACTTCCGGTTCAAAATGGTGGACCCCGGATCACTTCCGGTTCAAAATGGCGGCCTTCGGCTCACTTCCGGTTCAAAATGGGGGCGCCTGGGCTCAGTTTTTGTTCAAAATGGCGGCTCCCAGGCTCACTTCCGGTTCAAAATGGCGGCCCCCGGGCTCACTTCCGGTTCAAAATGGCGGCCCCCAGGCTCACTTCCGGTTCAAAATGGCGGCCCCCGGCTCACTTCCGGTTCAAAATGGAGGCTCCCAGGCTCACTTCCGGTTCAAAATGGGGGCGCCCAGGCTCACTTCCGGTTCAAAATGGCGGCGCCCAGGCTCACTTCCTGTTCAAAATGGCGGCGCCCTGGCTCACTTCCGGTTCAAAATGGGGGTGCCTGGGCTCAGTTTTGGTTCAAAATGGTGGCGCCCAGGCTCACTTCCGGTTCAAAATGGCGGCGCCCAAGCTCACTTCCGGTTCAAAATGGCGGCGCCCAGGCTCACTTCCGGTTCAAAATGGCGGCCCCCGGCTTACTTCCGGTTCAAAATGGCGGCCCTCAGCTCACTTCCGGTTCAAAATGGGAGCGCCTGGGCTCAGTTTTGGTTCAAAATGGCGGCGCCCAGGCTCACTTCCGGTTCAAAATGGCGGCGCCTAGGCTCACCTCCGGTTCAAAATGGCGGCGCCCAGGCTCACTTCCGGTTCAAAATGGCGGCGCCCAGGCTCACTTCCGGTTCAAAATGGCGGCGCCCAGGCTCACTTCCGTTTCAAAATGGCGGCTCCCAGGCTCACTTCCGGTTCAAAATGGCGGCGCCTGTGCTCAGTTTTGGTTCAAAATGGCGGCGCCCGGGTCACTTCCGGTTCAAAATGGTGGCCCCCGGATCACTTCCGGTTCAAAATGGCGGCCTTCGTCTCACTTCCGGTTCAAAACGGGGGCGCCTGGGCTCAGTTTTTGTTCAAAATGGCGGCTCCCAGGCTCACTTCCGGTTCCAAATGGCGGCCCCCGGGCTCACTTCCGGTTCAAAATGGCGGCGCCCTGGCTCACTTCCAGTTCAAAATGGCGGCGCCCAGGCTCACTTCCGGTTCAAAATGGCGGCGCCCAGGCTCACTTCCGGTTCAAACTGCGGCTCCCCGGCTCATTTCCGGTTCAAAATGGCGGCTCCCCGGCTCACTTCCGGTTCAAAATGGCGGCGCCCAGGCTCACTTCCGGTTCAAAATGGCGCTGCCCAGGCTCACTTCCGGTTCAAAATGGCGGTTTTCGGCTCACTTCCGGTTCAAAATGGGGGCGCCTGGGCTCAGTTTTGGTTCAAAATGGCAGCTCCCAGGCTCACTTCCGGTTCAAAATGGCGGCGCCCTGGCTCACTTCCGGTTCAAAATGGCGGCGCCCAGGCTCACTTCCGGTTCAGAATGGCGGCGCCCAGGCTCACTTCCGGTTCAAACTGCGGCTCCCCGGCTCACTTCCGGTTCAAAATGGCGGCTCCCCGGCTCACTTCCGGTTCAAAATGGCGGCGCCCAGGCTCACTTTTGGTTCAAAATGGTGCTGCCCAGGCTCACTTCCGGTTCAAAATGGCGGCGCCCAGGCTCACTTCCGGTTCAAAATGGCGGCGCCCAGGCTCACTTCCGGTTCAAAATGGCGCTGCCCTTAGGCTCATTTCCGGTTCAAAATGGCGGCGCCCAGGCTCACTTCCGGTTCAGAATGGCGGCCCCCAGGCTCACTTCCGGTTCAAAATGGCGGCGCTGAGGCTCACTTCCGGTTCAAAATGGCGGCGCCCAGGCTCACTTCCGGTTCAAAATGGCGGCGCCCAGGCTCACTTCCGGTTGAAAATGGCTGCCCCCGCCTCACTTCCGGTTCAAAATGACGGCGCCCTGGCTCACTTCCGGTTCAAAATGGCGGCCCCATGCTCACTTCCGGTTCACAATTAAGGCGCCCAGGCTCACTTCCGGTTCAAAATGGCGGCGCCCGGCTCACTTCCTGTTCAAAATGGAGGCTCCCAGGCTCACTTCCGGTTCAAAATGGCGGCGCCCAGGCTCACTTCCGGTTCAAAATGGCGGCGCCCAGGCTCACTTCCGGTTCAAAATGGCGGCGCCCAGGCTTACTTCCGGTTCAAAATGGCGGCCTTCGGCTCACTTCCGGTTCAAAATGGGGGCGCCTGTGCTCAGTTTTGGTTCAAAATGGCGGCTCCCAGGCTCACTTCCGGTTCAAAATGGCGGCGCCCGGGCTCACTTCCGGTTCAAAATGGCGGCGCCCTGGCTCACTTCCAGTTCAAAATGGCGGCGCTTAGGCTCACTTCCGGTTCAAAATGGCGGAGCCCAGGCTCACTTCCGGTTCAAACTGCGGCTCCCCGGCTCACTTCCGGTTCAAAATGGCGGCTCCCCGGCTCACTTCCGGTTCAAAATGGCGGCGCCCGGGCTCACTTCCGGTTCAAAATGGCGGCGGCACAGGCTCACTTCCGGTTCAAAATGGCGGCGCCCAGGCTCACTTCCGGTTCAAAATGGCGGTGCCCAGGCTCACTTCCGGTTCAAAATGGCGGCCCTTAGTCTCATTTCCGGTTAAAAATGGCGGCGCCCAGGCTCACTTCCGGTTGAGAATGGCGGCCCCCAGGCTCACTTCCGGTTCAAAATGGCGGCGCCCAGGCTCACTTCCGGTTCAAAATGGCGGCGCCCAGGCTCACTTCCGGTTAAAAATGGCGGCGCCCAGGCTCACTTCCGGTTCAAAATGGCTGCCCCCGCCTCACTTCCGGTTCAAAATGACGGCGCCCTGTCTCACTTCCGGTTCAAAATGGCGGCTCCATGCTCACTTCCGGTTCACAATTAAGGCGCCCAGGCTCACTTTCGGTTCAAAATGGGGGCGCCCAGGCTCACTTCCTGTTCAAAATGGAGGCTCCCAGGCTCACTTCCGGTTCAAAATGGCGGCGCCCAGGCTCACTTCCGGTTCAAAATGGCGGCGCCCAGGCTCACTTCCGGTTCAAAATGGCGGCGCCCAGGCTTACTTCCGGTTCAAAATGGCGGCCCCCGGCTCACTTCCGGTTCAAAATGGAGGCTCCCAGGCTCACTTCCGGTTCAAAATGGGGGCGCCCAGGCTCACTTCCGGTTCAAAATGGCGGCGCCCAGGCTCACTTCCGGTTCAAAATGTCGGCGCCCGGGCTCACTTCCGGTTCAAAATGGCGGCACTTGGCTCATTTCCGGTTCAAAATGGCGGCCCTCAGCTCACTTCCGGTTCAAAATGGGGGCACCTGTGCTCAGTTTTGGTTCAAATTGGCGGCGCCCGGCTCACTTTCGGTTCAAAATGGGGGCCCCCGGCTCACTTCCGGTTCAAAATGGCGGCTATCGGCTCACTTCCGGTTCAAAATGGCGGCGCCTGTGCTCAGTTTTGGTTCAAAATGGCGGTTCCCGGCTCACTTCCGGTTCAAAATGGTGGACCCCGGATCACTTCCGGTTCAAAATGGCGGCCTTCGGCTCACTTCCGGTTCAAAATGGCGGCGCCTGGGCTCAGTTTTGGTTCAAAATGGCGGCGCCCGGCTCACTTCCGGTTCAAAATGGTGGCCCCCGGATCACTTCCGGTTCAAAATGGCGGCCTTCGGCTCACTTCCGGTTCAAAATGGCGGCGCCCAGGCTCACTTCCGGTTCAGAATGGCGGCCCCCAGGCTCACTTCCGGTTCAACATGGCGGTGCCCAGGCTCACTTCCGGTTCAAAATGGCTGCCCCGCCTCACTTCCGGTTCAAAATGGCGGCGCCCTGGCTCACTTCCGGTTCAAAATGGCGGCCCTCAGCTCACTTCCGGTTCAAAATGGCAGCGGCCAGGCTCACTTCCGGTTCAAAATGGCGGCGCCCAGGCTTACTTCCTGTTCAAAATGGGGGCCCCCGGCTCACTTCCGGTTCAAAATGGCAGAGCCCAGGCTCACTTCCGGTTCAAAATGGCGGCGCCCAGACTCACTTCCGGTTCAAAATGGCGGCCCCCAGCTCACTTCCGGTTCAAAATGGCGGCCCCCGGGCTCACTTCCGGTTCAAAACGGCGGCGCCCGGGCTCACTTCCGGTTCAAAATTGCGGCGCCCAGGCTCACTTCCGGTTCAAAATGGTGCCCCGGCTCACTTCCAGTTCAAAATGCCGTCCCCCAACTCACTTCCGGTTCAGAATGAACGCTTTTGGGCTCACTTTCGGTTCAAAACAGCGGCGCCCAGGCACACTTCCGGTTCAAAATGGCGGCGCCCAGGCTCACTTCCGGTTCAAAATGGCGGCGCCCAGGCTCACTTCCTGTTCAAAATGGCGGCGCCCTGGCTCACTTCCGGTTCAAAATGGGGGTGCCTGGGCTCAGTTTTGGTTCAAAATGGTGGCGCCCAGGCTCACTTCCGGTTCAAAATGGCGGCGCCCAAGCTCACTTCCGGTTCAAAATGGCGGCGCCCAGGCTCACTTCCGGTTCAAAATGGCGGCCCCCGGCTTACTTCCGGTTCAAAATGGCGGCCCTCAGCTCACTTCCGGTTCAAAATGGGAGCGCCTGGGCTCAGTTTTGGTTCAAAATGGCGGCGCCCAGGCTCACTTCCGGTTCAAAATGGCGGCGCCCAGGCTCACTTCCGGTTCAAAATGGCGGCGCCCAGGCTCACTTCCGGTTCAAAATGGCGGCGCCCAGGCTCACTTCCGGTTCAAAATGGCGGCGCCCAGGCTCACTTCCGTTTCAAAATGGCGGCTCCCAGGCTCACTTCCGGTTCAAAATGGCGGCGCCTGTGCTCAGTTTTGGTTCAAAATGGCGGCGCCCGGGTCACTTCCGGTTCAAAATGGTGGCCCCCGGATCACTTCCGGTTCAAAATGGCGGCCTTCGTCTCACTTCCGGTTCAAAACGGGGGCGCCTGGGCTCAGTTTTTGTTCAAAATGGCGGCTCCCAGGCTCACTTCCGGTTCAAAATGGCGGCGCCCAGGCTCACTTCCGGTTCAAAATGGCGGCGCCCAGGCTCACTTCCAGTTCAAAATGGCGGCGCCCAGGCTCACTTCCGGTTCAAAATGGCGGCGCCCAGGCTCACTTCCGGTTCAAACTGCGGCTCCCCGGCTCATTTCCGGTTCAAAATGGCGGCTCCCAGGCTCACTTCCGGTTCAAAATGGCGGCGCCCAGGCTCACTTCCGGTTCAAAATGGCGCTGCCCAGGCTCACTTCCGGTTCAAAATGGCGGCCTTCGGCTCACTTCCGGTTCAAAATGGCGGTGCCCAGGCTCACTTCCGGTTCAAAATGGCGGCCCTTAGTCTCATTTCCGGTTAAAAATGGCGGCGCCCAGGCTCACTTCCGGTTCAGAATGGCGGCCCCCAGGCTCACTTCCGGTTCAAAATGGCGGCGCCCAGGCTCACTTCCGGTTCAAAATGGCGGCGCCCAGGCTCACTTCCGGTTCAAAATGGCGGCGCCCAGGCTCACTTCTGGTTCAAAATGGCTGCCCCCGCCTCACTTCCGGTTCGAAATGACGGCGCCCTGTCTCACTTCCGGTTCAAAATGGCGGCCCCATGCTCACTTCCGGTTCACAATTAAGGCGCCCAGGCTCACTTCCGGTTCAAAATGGCGGCCCCCGGCTCACTTCCTGTTCAAAATGGAGGCTCCCAGGCTCACTTCCGGTTCAAAATGGGGGCGCCTGTGCTCAGTTTTGGTTCAAAATGGCGGTTCCCGGCTCACTTCCGGTTCAAAATGGTGGACCCCGGATCACTTCCGGTTCAAAATGGCGGCCTTCGGCTCACTTCCGGTTCAAAATGGGGGCGCCTGGGCTCAGTTTTTGTTCAAAATGGCGGCTCCCAGGCTCACTTCCGGTTCAAAATGGCGGCCCCCGGATCACTTCCGGTTCAAAATGGCGGCGCCCAGGCTCACTTCCGGTTCAAAATGGCGGCCCCCGGCTCACTTCCGGTTCAAAATGGAGGCTCCCAGGCTCACTTCCGGTTCAAAATGGGGGCGCCCAGGCTCACTTCCGGTTCAAAATGGCGGCGCCCAGGCTCACTTCCTGTTCAAAATGGCGGCGCCCTGGCTCACTTCCGGTTCAAAATGGGGGTGCCTGGGCTCAGTTTTGGTTCAAAATGGTGGCGCCCAGGCTCACTTCCGGTTCAAAATGGCGGCGCCCAAGCTCACTTCCGGTTCAAAATGGCGGCGCCCAGGCTCACTTCCGGTTCAAAATGGCGGCCCCCGGCTTACTTCCGGTTCAAAATGGCGGCCCTCAGCTCACTTCCGGTTCAAAATGGGAGCGCCTGGGCTCAGTTTTGGTTCAAAATCGCGGCGCCCAGGCTCACTTCCGGTTCAAAATGGCGGCGCCTAGGCTCACCTCCGGTTCAAAATGGCGGCGCCCAGGCTCACTTCCGGTTCAAAATGGCGGCGCCCAGGCTCACTTCCGGTTCAAAATGGCGGCGCCCAGGCTCACTTCCGTTTCAAAATGGCGGCTCCCAGGCTCACTTCCGGTTCAAAATGGCGGCGCCTGTGCTCAGTTTTGGTTCAAAATGGCGGCGCCCGGGTCACTTCCGGTTCAAAATGGTGGCCCCCGGATCACTTCCGGTTCAAAATGGCGGCCTTCGTCTCACTTCCGGTTCAAAACGGGGGCGCCTGGGCTCAGTTTTTGTTCAAAATGGCGGCTCCCAGGCTCACTTCCGGTTCCAAATGGCGGCCCCCGGGCTCACTTCCGGTTCAAAATGGCGGCGCCCTGGCTCACTTCCAGTTCAAAATGGCGGCGCCCAGGCTCACTTCCGGTTCAAAATGGCGGCGCCCAGGCTCACTTCCGGTTCAAACTGCGGCTCCCCGGCTCATTTCCGGTTCAAAATGGCGGCTCCCCGGCTCACTTCCGGTTCAAAATGGCGGCGCCCAGGCTCACTTCCGGTTCAAAATGGCGCTGCCCAGGCTCACTTCCGGTTCAAAATGGCGGCCTTCGGCTCACTTCCGGTTCAAAATGGCGGTGCCCAGGCTCACTTCCGGTTCAAAATGGCGGCCCTTAGTCTCATTTCCGGTTAAAAATGGCGGCGCCCAGGCTCACTTCCGGTTCAGAATGGCGGCCCCCAGGCTCACTTCCGGTTCAAAATGGCGGCGCCCAGGCTCACTTCCGGTTCAAAATGGCGGCGCCCAGGCTCACTTCCGGTTCAAAATGGCGGCGCCCAGGCTCACTTCCGGTTCAAAATGGCTGCCCCCGCCTCACTTCCGGTTCGAAATGACGGCGCCCTGTCTCACTTCCGGTTCAAAATGGCGGCCCCATGCTCACTTCCGGTTCACAATTAAGGCGCCCAGGCTCACTTCCGGTTCAAAATGGTGGCCCCCGGCTCACTTCCTGTTCAAAATGGAGGCTCCCAGGCTCACTTCCGGTTCAAAATGGGGGCGCCTGTGCTCAGTTTTGGTTCAAAATGGCGGTTCCCGGCTCACTTCCGGTTCAAAATGGTGGACCCCGGATCACTTCCGGTTCAAAATGGCGGCCTTCGGCTCACTTCCGGTTCAAAATGGGGGCGCCTGGGCTCAGTTTTTGTTCAAAATGGCGGCGCCCAGGCTCACTTCCGGTTCAAAATGGCGGCCCCCGGGCTCACTTCCGGTTCAAAATGGCGGCGCCCAGGCTCACTTCCGGTTCAAAATGGCGGCCCCAAGCTCACTTCCGGTTCAAAATGGAGGCTCCCAGGCTCACTTCCGGTTCAAAATGGGGGCGCCCAGGCTCACTTCCGGTTCAAAATGGCGGCGCCCAGGCTCACTTCCTGTTCAAAATGGCGGCGCCCTGGCTCACTTCCGGTTCAAAATGGGGGTGCCTGGGCTCAGTTTTGGTTCAAAATGGTGGCGCCCAGGCTCACTTCCGGTTCAAAATGGCGGCGCCCAGGCTCACTTCCGGTTCAAAATGGCGGCGCCCAGGCTCACTTCCGGTTCAAAATGGCGGCCCCCGGCTTACTTCCGGTTCAAAATGGCGGCCCTCAGCTCACTTCCGGTTCAAAATGGGAGCGCCTGGGCTCAGTTTTGGTTCAAAATGGCGGCGCCCAGGCTCACTTCCGGTTCAAAATGGCGGCGCCCAGGCTCACCTCCGGTTCAAAATGGCGGCGCCCAGGCTCACTTCCGGTTCAAAATGGCGGCGCCCAGGCTCACTTCCGGTTCAAAATGGCGGCGCCCAGGCTCACTTCCGTTTCAAAATGGCGGCTCCCAGGCTCACTTCCGGTTCAAAATGGCGGCGCCCGGGCTCACTTCCGGTTCAAAATGGCGGCACTTGGCTCATTTTCGGTTCAAAATGGCGGCCCTCAGCTCACTTCCGGTTCAAAATGGGGGCGCCTGTGCTCAGTTTTGGTTCAAATTGGCGGCGCCCGGCTCACTTCCGGTTCAAAATGGTGGCCCCCGGCTCACTTCCGGTTCAAAATGGCGGCCTTCGGCTCACTTCCGGTTCAAAATGGCGGCGCCTGTGCTCAGTTTTGGTTCAAAATGGCGGCGCCCGGGTCACTTCCGGTTCAAAATGGTGGCCCCCGGATCACTTCCGGTTCAAAATGGCGGCCTTCGTCTCACTTCCGGTTCAAAACGGGGGCGCCTGGGCTCAGTTTTTGTTCAAAATGGCGGCTCCCAGGCTCACTTCCGGTTCAAAATGGCGGCCCCCGGGCTCACTTCCGGTTCAAAATGGCGGCGCCCTGGCTCACTTCCAGTTCAAAATTGCGGCGCCCAGGCTCACTTCCGGTTCAAAATGGCGGCGCCCAGGCTCACTTCCGGTTCAAACTGCGGCTCCCCGGCTCATTTCCGGTTCAAAATGGCGGCTCCCCGGCTCACTTCCGGTTCAAAATGGCGGCGCCCAGGCTCACTTCCGGTTCAAAATGGCGCTGCCCAGGCTCACTTCCGGTTCAAAATGGCGGCGCCCAGGCTCACTTCCGGTTCAAAATGGCGGTGCCCAGGCTCACTTCCGGTTCAAAATGGCGGCCCTTAGTCTCATTTCCGGTTAAAAATGGCGGCGCCCAGGCTCACTTCCGGTTCAGAATGGCGGCCCCCAGGCTCACTTCCGGTTCAAAATGGGGGCGCCCAGGCTCACTTCCGGTTCAAAATGGCGGCGCCCAGGCTCACTTCCGGTTCAAAATGGCGGCGCCCAGGCTCACTTCCGGTTCAAAATGGCTGCCCCCGCCTCACTTCCGGTTCGAAATGACGGCGCCCTGTCTCACTTCCGGTTCAAAATGGCGGACCCATGCTCACTTCCGGTTCACAATTAAGGCGCCCAGGCTCACTTTTGGTTCAAAATGGCGGCCCCCGGCTCAGTTCCTGTTCAAAATGGAGGCTCCCAGGCTCACTTCCGGTTCAAAATGGGGGCGCCTGTGCTCAGTTTTGGTTCAAAATGGCGGTTCCCGGCTCACTTCCGGTTCAAAATGGTGGACCCCGGATCACTTCCGGTTCAAAATGGGGGCGCCTGGGCTCAGTTTTTGTTCAAAATGGCGGCTCCCAGGCTCACTTCCGGTTCAAAATGGCGGCCCCCGGGCTCACTTCCGGTTCAAAATGGCGGCGCCCAGGCTCACTTCCGGTTCAAAATGGCGGCCCCCGGCTCACTTCCGGTTCAAAATGGAGGCTCCCAGGCTCACTTCCGGTTCAAAATGGGGGCGCCCAGGCTCACTTCCGGTTCAAAATGGCGGCGCCCAGGCTCACTTCCGGTTCAAAATGGCTGCGCCCGGGCTCACTTCCGGTTCAAAATGGCGGCACTTGGCTCATTTCCGGTTCAAAATGGCGGCACTCAGCTCACTTCCGGTTCAAAATGGGGGCACCTGTGCTCAGTTTTGGTTCAAATTGGCGGCGCCCGGCTCACTTCCGGTTCAAAATGGTGGCCCCCGGCTCACTTCCGGTTCAAAATGGTGGCCTTCGGCTCACTTCCGGTTCAAAATGGCGGCGCCTGTGCTCAGTTTTGGTTCAAAATGGCGGTTCCCGGCTCACTTCCGGTTCAAAATGGTGGACCCCGGATCACTTCCGGTTCAAAATGGCGGCCTTCGGCTCACTTCCGGTTCAAAATGGGGGCGCCTGTGCTCAGTTTTGGTTCAAAATGGCGGCGCCCGGGTCACTTCCGGTTCAAAATGGTGGCCCCCGGATCACTTCCGGTTCAAAATGGCGGCCTTCGGCTCACTTCCGGTTCAAAATGGGGGCGCCTGGGCTCAGTTTTTGTTCAAAATGGCGGCTCCCAGGCTCACTTCCGGTTCAAAATGGCGGCGCCCAGGCTCACTTCCGGTTCAAAATGGTGGTGCCCAGGCTCACTTCCGGTTCAAAATGGCGGCCCTTAGGCTCATTTCCGGTTCAAAATGGCGGCGCCCAGGCTCACTTCCGGTTCAGAATGGCGGCCCCCAGGCTCACTTCCGGTTCAAAATGGGGGCGCCCAGGCTCACTTCCGGTTCAAAATGGCGGCGCCCAGGCTCACTTCCGGTTCAAAATGGCGGCGCCCAGGCTCACTTCCGGTTCAAAATGGCTGCCCCCGCCTCACTTCCGGTTCAAAATGGCGGCGCCCTGGCTCACTTCCGGTTCAAAATGTCGACGCCCGGGCTCACTTCCGGTTCAAAATGGCGGCACTTGGCTCATTTCCGGTTCAAAATGGCGGCCCTCAGCTCACTTCCGGTTCAAAATGGGGGCGCCTGTACTCAGTTTTGGTTCAAATTGGCGGCGCCCGGCTCACTTTCGGTTCAAAATGGTGGCCCCCGGCTCACTTCCGGTTCAAAATGGCGGCCTTCGGCTCACTTCCGGTTCAAAATGGGGGCGCCTGTGCTCAGTTTTGGTTCAAAATGGCGGCGCCCGGCTCACTTCCGGTTCAAAATGGTGGCCCCCGGATCACTTCCGGTTCAAAATGGCGGCCTTCGGCTCACTTCCGGTTCAAAATGGGGGCGCCTGGGCTCAGTTTTTGTTCAAAATGGCGGCTCCCAGGCTCACTTCCGGTTCAAAATGGCGGCCCCCGGGCTCACTTCCGGTTCAAAATGGCGGCGCCCTGGCTCACTTCCGGTTCAAAATGGCGGCGCCCAGGCTCACTTCCGGTTCAGAATGGCGGCGCCCAGGCTCACTTCCGGTTCAAACTGCGGCTCCCCGGCTCACTTCCGGTTCAAAATGGCGGCTCCCCGGCTCACTTCCGGTTCAAAATGGCGGCGCCCAGGCTCACTTCCGGTTCAAAATGGCGCTGCCCAGGCTCACTTCCGGTTCAAAATGGCGGCGCCCAGGCTCACTTCCGGTTCAAAATGGCGGTGCCCAGGCTCACTTCCGGTTCAAAATGGCGGCCCTTAGGCTCACTTCCGGTTCAAAATGGCGGCGCCCAGGCTCACTTCCGGTTCAGAATGGCGGCCCCCAGGCTCACTTCCGGTTCAAAATGGCGGCGCCCAGGCTCACTTCCGGTTCAAAATGGCGGCGCCCAGGCTCACTTCCGGTTCAAAATGGCGGCGCCCGCCTCACTTCCGGTTCAAAATGACGGCGCCCTGGCTCACTTCCGGTTCAAAATGGCGGCCCCATGCTCACTTCCGGTTCACAATTAAGGCGCCCAGGCTCACTTCCGGTTCAAAATGGCGGCCCCCGGCTCACTTCCGGTTCAAAATGGAGGCTCCCAGGCTCACTTCCGGTTCAAAATGGCGGCGCCCAGGCTCACTTCCGGTTCAAAATGGCGGCGCCCAGGCTCACTTCCGGTTCAAAATGGCGGCGCCTGGCTCACTTCCGGTTCAAAATGGCGGCGCCCGTGCTCACTTTCTGTTCAAAATGGAGGCTCCCAGGCACACTTCCGGTTCAAAATGGGGGCGCCCAGGCTCACTTCCGGTTCAAAATGGCGGCGCCCGGGCTCACTTCCGGTTCAAAATGTCGGCGCCCGGGCTCACTTCCGGTTCAAAATGGCGGCACTTGGCTCATTTCCGGTTCAAAATGGCGGCCCTCAGCTCACTTCCGGTTCAAAATGGGGGCGCCTGTGCTCAGTTTTGGTTCAAATTGGCGGCGCCCGGCTCACTTCCGGTTCAAAATGGTGGCCCCCGGCTCACTTCCGGTTCAAAATGGCGGCCTTCGGCTCACTTCCGGTTCAAAATGGCGGCGCCTGTGCTCAGTTTTGGTTCAAAATGGCGGCGCCCGGCTCACTTCCGGTTCAAAATGGTGGCCCCCGGATCACTTCCGGTTCAAAATGGCGGCCTTCGGCTCACTTCCGGTTCAAAATGGGGGCGCCCGGGCTCAGTTTTTGTTCAAAATGGCGGCGCCCAGGCTCACTTCCGGTTCAAAATGGCGGCGCCCAGGCTCACTTCCGGTTCAAAATGGCGGTGCCCAGGCTCACTTCCGGTTCAAAATGGCGGCCCTTAGGCTCATTTCCGGTTCAAAATGGCGGCACCCAGGCTCACTTCCGGTTCAGAATGGCGGCCCCCAGGCTCACTTCCGGTTCAAAATGGCGGTGCCCAGGCTCACTTCCGGTTCAAAATGGCGGCGCCCAGGCTCACTTCCGGTTCAAAATGGTGGCGCCCAGTCTCACTTCCGGTTCAAAATGGCTGCCCCGCCTCACTTCCGGTTCAAAATGGCGGCGCCCTGGCTCACTTCCGGTTCAAAATGGCGGCCCTCAGCTCACTTCCGGTTCAAAATGGCGGCCCCCAGCTCACTTCCAGTTCAAAATGGCGGCGCCCAGGCTTACTTCCTGTTCAAAATGGGGGCCCCCGGCTCACTTCCGGTTCAAAATGGCGGCTCCCCGGCTCACTTCCGGTTCAAAATGGCGGCGCCCGGGCTCACTTCCGGTTCAAAATGGCGGCCCCCAGCTCACTTTCGGTTCAAAATGGCGGCCCCCGGGCTCACTTCCGGTTCAAAACGGCGGCGCCCGGGCTCACTTCCGGTTCAAAATGGCGACACCCGTGCTCACTTCCGGTTCAAAATGGTGCCCCGGCTCACTTCCAGTTCAAAATGCCGTCCCCCAACTCACTTCCGGTTCAGAATGAACGCTTTTGAGCTCACTTTCGGTTCAAAATAGCGGCGCCCAGGCACACTTCCGGTTCAAAATGGCGGCGCCCAGGCTCACTTCCGGTTCAAAATGGCGGCGCCCAGGCTCACTTCCTGTTCAAAATGGCGGCGCCCTGGCTCACTTCCGGTTCAAAATGGGGGTGCCTGGGCTCAGTTTTGGTTCAAAATGGTGGCGCCCAGGCTCACTTCCGGTTCAAAATGGCGGCGCCCAAGCTCACTTCCGGTTCAAAATGGCGGCGCCCAGGCTCACTTCCGGTTCAAAATGGCGGCCCCCGGCTCACTTCCTGTTCAAAATGGCGGCCCTCAGCTCACTTCCGGTTCAAAATGGGAGCGCCTGGGCTCAGTTTTGGTTCAAAATGGCGGCGCCCAGGCTCACTTCCGGTTCAAAATGGCGGCGCCCGGGCTCACTTCCGGTTCAAAATGGCGGCACCCAGGCTCACTTCCGGTTCAAAATGGCGGCCCCCGGCTTGCTTCCGGTTCAAAATGTCGGCCCTCAGCTCACTTCCGGTTCAAAATGGGGGCGCCTGGGCTCAGGTTTGGTTCAAAATGGCAGCTCCCAGGCTCACTTCCGGTTCAAAATGGCGGCGCTTGGGCTCACTTCCGGTTCAAAATGGCGGCGCCCAGGCTCACTTCCGGTTCCGAATGGCGGCGCCCAGGCTCACTTCCGGTTCAAAATGGCGGCACCCAGGCTCACTTCCGGTTCAGAATGGCGGCCCCCAGGCTCACTTCCGGTTCAAAATGGCGGTGCCCAGGCTCACTTCCGGTTCAAAATGGCGGCGCCCAGGCTCACCTCCGGTTCAAAATGGCGGCGCCCAGGCTCACTTCCGGTTCAAAATGGCGGCGCCCAGGCTCACTTCCGGTTCAAAATGGCGGCGCCCAGGCTCACTTCCGTTTCAAAATGGCGGCTCCCAGACTCACTTCCGGTTCAAAATGTCGGCGCCCGGGCTCACTTCCGGTTCAAAATGGCGGCACTTGGCTCATTTCCGGTTCAAAATGGCGGACCTCAGCTCACTTCCGGTTCAAAATGGGGGCGCCTGTGCTCAGTTTTGGTTCAAATTGGCGGCGCCCGGCTCACTTCCGGTTCAAAATGGTGGCCCCCGGCTCACTTCCGGTTCAAAATGGCGGCCTTCGGCTCACTTCCGGTTCAAAATGGCGGCGCCTGTGCTCAGTTTTGGTTCAAAATGGCGGCGCCCGGCTCACTTCCGGTTCAAAATGGTGGCCCCCGGATCACTTCCGGTTCAAAATGGCGGCCTTCGGCTCACTTCCGGTTCAAAATGGGGGCGCCCGGGCTCAGTTTTTGTTCAAAATGGCGGCTCCCAGGCTCACTTCCGGTTCAAAATGGCGGCGCCCAGGCTCACTTCCGGTTCAAAATGGCGGTGCCCAGGCTCACTTCCGGTTCAAAATGGCGGCCCTTAGGCTCATTTCCGGTTCAAAATGGCAGCTCCCAGGCTCACTTCCGGTTCAGAATGGCGGCCCCCAGGCTCACTTCCGGTTCAAAATGGCGGTGCCCAGGCTCACTTCCGGTTCAAAATGGCGGCGCCCAGGCTCACTTCCGGTTCAAAATGGTGGCGCCCAGGCTCACTTCCGGTTCAAAATGGCTGCCCCGCCTCACTTCCGGTTCAAAATGGCGGCGCCCTGGCTCACTTCCGGTTCAAAATGGCGGCGCCCAGGCTCACTTCCGGTTCAAAATGGCGGCCCCCAGCTCACTTCCGGTTCAAAATGGCGGCGCCCAGGCTTACTTCCTGTTCAAAATGGGGGCCCCCGGCTCACTTCCGGTTCAAAATGGCAGAGCCCAGGCTCACTTCCGGTTCAAAATGGCGGCGCCCTGCCTCACTTCCGGTTCAAAATGGCGGCGCCCAGCTCACTTCCGGTTCAAAATGTCGGCGCTTGAGCTCACTTCCGGTTCAAAACGGCGGCGCCCGGGCTCACTTCCGGTTCAAAATGGCGACACCCGTGCTCACTTCCGGTTCAAAATGGTGCCCCGGCTCACTTCCAGTTCAAAATGCCGTCCCCCAACTCACTTCCGGTTCAGAATGAACGCTTTTGGGCTCACTTTCGGTTCAAAATAGCGGCGCCCAGGCACACTTCCGGTTCAAAATGGCGGCGCCCAGGCTCACTTCCGGTTCAAAATGGCGGCGCCTGTGCTCAGTTTTGGTTCAAAATGGCGGCGCCCGGCTCACTTCCGGTTCAAAATGGTGGCCCCCGGATCACTTCCGGTTCAAAATGGCGGCCTTCGGCTCACTTCCGGTTCAAAATGGGGGCGCCCGGGCTCAGTTTTTGTTCAAAATGGCGGCTCCCAGGCTCACTTCCGGTTCAAAATGGCGGCGCCCAGGCTCACTTCCGGTTCAAAATGGCGGTGCCCAGGCTCACTTCCGGTTCAAAATGGCGGCCCTTAGGCTCATTTCCGGTTCAAAATGGCAGCTCCCAGGCTCACTTCCGGTTCAGAATGGCGGCCCCCAGGCTCACTTCCGGTTCAAAATGGCGGTGCCCAGGCTCACTTCCGGTTCAAAATGGCGGCGCCCAGGCTCACTTCCGGTTCAAAATGGTGGCGCCCAGGCTCACTTCCGGTTCAAAATGGCTGCCCCGCCTCACTTCCGGTTCAAAATGGCGGCGCCCTGGCTCACTTCCGGTTCAAAATGGCGGCGCCCAGGCTCACTTCCGGTTCAAAATGGCGGCCCCCAGCTCACTTCCGGTTCAAAATGGCGGCGCCCAGGCTTACTTCCTGTTCAAAATGGGGGCCCCCGGCTCACTTCCGGTTCAAAATGGCAGAGCCCAGGCTCACTTCCGGTTCAAAATGGCGGCGCCCAGACTCACTTCCGGTTCAAAATGGCGGCGCCCAGCTCACTTCCGGTTCAAAATGTCGGCGCCCGAGCTCACTTCCGGTTCAAAACGGCGGCGCCCGGGCTCACTTCCGGTTCAAAATGGCGACACCCGTGCTCACTTCCGGTTCAAAATGGTGCCCCGGCTCACTTCCAGTTCAAAATGCCGTCCCCCAACTCACTTCCGGTTCAGAATGAACGCTTTTGGGCTCACTTTCGGTTCAAAATAGCGGCGCCCAGGCACACTTCCGGTTCAAAATGGCGGCGCCCAGGCTCACTTCCGGTTCAAAATGGCGGCGCCCAGGCTCACTTCCTGTTCAAAATGGCGGCGCCCTGGCTCACTTCCGGTTCAAAATGGGGGTGCCTGGGCTCAGTTTTGGTTCAAAATGGTGGCGCCCAGGCTCACTTCCGGTTCAAAATGGCGGCGCCCAAGCTCACTTCCGGTTCAAAATGGCGGCGCCCAGGCTCACTTCCGGTTCAAAATGGCGGCGCCCAGGCTCACTTCCGGTTCAAAATGGCGGCCCTCAGCTCACTTCCGGTTCAAAATGGGAGCGCCTGGGCTCAGTTTTGGTTCAAAATGGCGGCGCCCAGGCTCACTTCCGGTTCAAAATGGCGGCGCCCAGGCTCACCTCCGGCTCAAAATGGCGGCGCCCAGGCTCACTTCCGGTTCAAAATGGCGGCGCCCAGGCTCACTTCCGGTTCAAAATGGCGGCGCCCAGGCTCACTTCCGTTTCAAAATGGCGGCTCCCAGACTCACTTCCGGTTCAAAATGTCGGCGCCCGGGCTCACTTCCGGTTCAAAATGGCGGCACTTGGCTCATTTCCGGTTCAAAATGGCGGCCCTCAGCTCACTTCCGGTTCAAAATGGGGGCGCCTGTGCTCAGTTTTGGTTCAAATTGGCGGCGCCCGGCTCACTTCCGGTTCAAAATGGTGGCCCCCGGCTCACTTCCGGTTCAAAATGGCGGCCTTCGGCTCACTTCCGGTTCAAAATGGCGGCGCCTGTGCTCAGTTTTGGTTCAAAATGGCGGCCCCCGGCTCACTTCCGGTTCAAAATGGTGGCCCCCGGATCACTTCCGGTTCAAAATGGCGGCCTTCGGCTCACTTCCGGTTCAAAATGGGGGCGCCTGTGCTCAGTTTTGGTTCAAAATGGCGGCTCCCAGGCTCACTTCCGGTTCAAAATGGTGGCCCCCGGGCTCACTTCCGGTTCAAAATGTCGGCGCCCTGGCTCACTTCCAGTTCAAAATGGCGGCGCCCAGGCTCACTTCCGGTTCAAAATGGCGGCGCCCAGGCTCACTTCCGGTTCAAAATGGTGGCTCCCCGGCTCACTTCCGGTTCAAAATGGCGGCTCCCCGGCTCACTTCCGGTTCAAAATGGCGGCGCCCAGGCTCACTTCCGGTTCAAAATGGCGGCGGCACAGGCTCACTTCCGGTTCAAAATGGCGGCGCCCAGGCTCACTTCCGGTTCAAAATGGCGGCGCCCAGGCTCACTTCCGGTTCAAAATGGCGGCCCTTAGGCTCACTTCCGGTTCAAAATGGCGGCGCCCAGGCTCACTTCCGGTTCAGAATGGCGGCCCCCAGGCTCACTTCCGGTTCAAAATGGCGGCGCCCAGGCTCACTTCCGGTTCAAAATGGCGGCGCCCAGGCTCACTTCCGGTTCAAAATGGCGGCGCCCAGGCTCACTTCCGGTTCAAAATGGCTGCCCCCGCCTCACTTCCTGTTCAAAATGGCGGCGCCCTGTCTCACTTCCGGTTCAAAATGGCGGCCCCATGCTCACTTCCGGTTCACAATTAAGGCGCCCAGGCTCACTTCCGGTTCAAAATGGGGGCGCCCAGGCTCACTTCCTGTTCAAAATGGAGGCTCCCAGGCTCACTTCCGGTTCAAAATGGCGGCGCCCAGGCTCACTTCCGGTTCAAAATGGCGGCGCCCGGGCTCACTTCCGGTTCAAAATGGCGGCGCCCAGGCTTACTTCCGGTTCAAAATGGCGGCCCCCGGCTCACTTCCGGTTCAAAATGGAGACTCCCAGGCTCACTTCCGGTTCAAAATGGGGGCGCCCGGGCTCACTTCCGGTTCAAAATGGCGGCGCCCAGGCTCACTTCCGGTTCAAAATGGGGGCGCCCGGGCTCACTTCCGGTTCAAAATGGCGGCACATGGCTCATTTCCGGTTCAAAATGGCGGCCCTCAGCTCACTTCCGGTTCAAAATGGGGGCACCTGTGCTCAGTTTTGGTTCAAATTGGCGGCGCCCGGCTCACTTCCGGTTCAAAATGGTGGCCCCCGGCTCACTTCCGGTTCAAAATGGCGGCCTTCGGCTCACTTCCGGTTCAAAATGGCGGCGCCTGTGCTCAGTTTTGGTTCAAAATGGCGGTTCCCGGCTCACTTCCGGTTCAAAATGGTGGACCCCGGATCACTTCCGGTTCAAAATGGCGGCCTTCGGCTCACTTCCGGTTCAAAATGGCGGCGCCTGTGCTCAGTTTTGGTTCAAAATGGCGGCGCCCGGCTCACTTCCGGTTCAAAATCGTGGCCCCCGGATCACTTCCGGTTCAAAATGGCGGCCTTCGGCTCACTTCCGGTTCAAAATGGGGGCGCCTGGGATCAGTTTTTGTTCAAAATGGCGGCTCCCAGGCTCACTTCCGGTTCAAAATGGCGGCGCCCAGGCTCACTTCCGGTTCAAAATGGTGGTGCCCAGGCTCACTTCCGGTTCAAAATGGCGGCCCTTAGGCTCATTTCCGGTTCAAAATGGCGGCGCCCAGGCTCACTTCCGGTTCAGAATGGCGGCCCCCAGGCTCACTTCCGGTTCAAAATGGCGGCGCCCAGGCTCACTTCCGGTTCAAAATGGCGGCGCCCAGGCTCACTTCCGGTTCAAAATGGCGGCGCCCAGGCTCACTTCCGGTTCAAAATGGCGGCGCCCAGGCTCACTTCCGGTTCAAAATGGCGGCTCCCAGGCTCACTTCCGGTTCAAAATGTCGGCGCCCGGGCTCACTTCCGGTTCAAAATGGCGGCACTTGGCTCATTTCCGGTTCAAAATGGCGGCCCTCAGCTCACTTCCGGTTCAAAATTGGGGCGCCTGTGCTCAGTTTTGGTTCAAATTGGCGGCGCCCGGCTCACTTTCGGTTCAAAATGGTGGCCCCCGGCTCACTTCCGGTTCAAAATGGCGGCCTTCGGCTCACTTCCGGTTCAAAATGGTGGCGCCTGTGCTCAGTTTTGGTTCAAAATGGCGGCGCCCGGGTCACTTCCGGTTCAAAATGGTGGCCCCCGGATCACTTCCGGTTCAAAATGGCGGCGTTCGGCTCACTTCCGGTTCAAAATGGGGGCGCCTGGGCTCAGTTTTTGTTCAAAATGGCGGCTCCCAGGCTCACTTCCGGTTCAAAATGGCGGCCCCCGGGCTCACTTCCGGTTCAAAATGGCGGCGCCCTGCCTCACTTTCGGTTCAAAATGGCGGCGCCCAGGCTCACTTCCGGTTCAGAATGGCGGCGCCCAGGCTCACTTCCGGTTCAAACTGCGGCTCCCCGGCTCACTTCCGGTTCAAAATGGCGGCTCCCCGGCTCACTTCCGGTTCAAAATGGCGGCGCCCAGGCTCACTTCCGGTTCAAAATGGCGCTGCCCAGGCTCACTTCCGGTTCAAAATGGCGGCGCCCAGGCTCACTTCCGGTTCAAAATGGCGGTGCCCAGGCTCACTTCCGGTTCAAAATGGCGGCCCTTAGGCTCATTTCCGGTTCAAAATGGCGGCGCCCAGGCTCACTTCCGGTTCAAAATGGCGGCGCCTGTGCTCAGTTTTGGTTCAAAATGGCGGCGCCCGGCTCACTTCCGGTTCAAAATGGTGGCCCCCGGATCACTTCCGGTTCAAAATGGCGGCCCCATGCTCACTTCCGGTTCAAAATGGCGGCGCCCGGGCTCAGTTTTTGTTCAAAATGGCGGCTCCCAGGCTCACTTCCGGTTCAAAATGGCGGCGCCCAGGCTTACTTCCGGTTTAAAATGGCGGTGCCCAGGCTCACTTCCGGTTCAAAATGGCGGCCCTTAGGCTCATTTCCGGTTCAAAATGGCGGCGCCCAGGCTCACTTCCGGTTCAGACTGGCGGCCCCCAGGCTCACTTCCGGTTCAAAATGGCGGCCCCCGGCTCACTTCCGGTTCAAAATGGCGGCGCCCAGGCTCACTTCCGGTTCAAAATGGTGGCGCCCAGGCTCACTTCCGGTTCAAAATGGCTGCCCCGCCTCACTTCCGGTTCAAAATGGCGGCGCCCTGGCTCACTTCCGGTTCAAAATGGGGGCCCTCAGCTCACTTCCGGTTCAAAATGGCGGCGCCCAGGCTCACTTCCGGTTCAAAATGGCGGCGCCCAGGCTCACTTCCGGTTCAAAATGGCGGCGTCCAGGCTCACTTCCCGTTCAAAATGGCAACTCCCAGGCTCACTTCCGGTTCAAAATGGCGGCCCCATGCTCACTTCCGGTTCAAAATTAAGGCGCACAGGCTCACTTCCGGTTCAAAATGGCGGCGCCCGGCTCACTTCCTGTTCAAAATGGCGGCGCCAGACTCACTTCCGGTTCAAAATGGCGGCACTTGGCTCATTTCCGGTTCAAAATGGCGGCCCTCAGCTCACTTCCGGTTTAAATTGGGGGCGCCTTTGCTCAGTTTTGGTTAAAAATGGCGGCGCCCGGCTCACTTCCGGTTCAAAATGGTGGCCCCCGGATCACTTCCGGTTCAAAATGGGGGCGCCTGGGCTCAAATTTTGTTCAAAATGGCGGCTCCCAGGCTCACTTTCGGTTCAAAATGGCGGCCCCCGGGCTCACTTCCGGTTCAAAATGGCGGCGCCCAGGCTCACTTCCGGTTCAAAATGGCGGCGCCCAGGCTCACTTCCGGTTCAGAATGGCGGCGCCCAGGCTCACTTCCGGTTGAAAATGGCGGCGCCCAGGCTCACTTCCGGTTCAAAATGGCGGCGCCCAGGCTCACTTCCGGTTCAAAATGGCGGCCCCCAGCTCACTTCCGGTTCAAAATGGCGGCGCCCGGGCTCATTTCCGGTTCAAAATGGCGGCGCCCAGGCTCACATCCGGTTCAAAATGGCGACACCCGTGCTCACTTCCGGTTCAAAATGGTGCCCCAGCTCACTTCCGGTTCAAAATGCCGGCCCCCAACTCACTTCCGGTTCAGAATGAACGCTTTTGGGCTCACTTTCGGTTCAAAATAGCGGCGCCCAGGCACACTTCCGGTTCAAAATGGCGGCGCCCAGGCTCACTTCCGGTTCAAAATGGCGGCGCCCAGGCTCACTTCCTGTTCAAAATGGCGGCGCCCTGGCTCACTTCCGGTTCAAAATGGCGGCGCCCGGGCTCACTTCCGGTTCAAAATGGCGGCGCCTGTGCTCAGTTTCGGTTCAAAATGGCGGCGCCCGGGCTCACTTCCGGTTCAGAATGGCGGCGCTCGGCCTCACTTCCGGTTCAAAGTGGCGGCCCCCGGACTCACTTTCGGTTCAAAATGGCGGCGCCCGGGCTCACTTCCGGGTGAAAATGGCGGCGCCCTGGCTCACTTCCGGTTCAAAATGGCCGCGCCCTGGCTCACTTCCGGTTCAAAATGGCGGCGCCCTGGCTCACTTCCGGTTCAAAATGGCGGCGCCCAGGCTCACTTCCGGTTCAAAATGGCGGCGCCCAGGCTCACTTCCGGTCCAAAATGGCGGCGCCCAGGCTCACTTCCGATTCAAAATGGCAGCACCCGGGCTCACTTCCGGTTCAAAATGGCGGCGCCCCGGCTCACTTCCGGTTCAAAATGGCGGCGCCCTGGCTCACTTCCCGTTCAAAATGGCAGCGCCCAGGCTCACTTCCGGTTCAAAATGGCGGCGACCGGGCTCACTTCCGGTTCAAAATGGCGGCGCCCAGGCTTACTTCCGGTTCAAAATGACGGCCCTCAGGCTCACTTCCGGTTCAAAATGGGGGCGCCTGGGCTCAGTTTAGGTTCAAAATGGCAGCTTTCAGGCTCACTTCCGGTTCAAAATGGCGGCGCCCAGGCTCACTTCCGGTTCAAAATGGCGGCGCCCAGGCTCACTTCCGGTTCAAAATGGCGGCTCCCAGGCTCACTTCCGGTTCAAAATGGCGGCGCCCGGGCTCACTTTCGGTTCAAAATGGCGGCGCCCAGGCTCACTTCCGGTTCAAAATGGCGGCACTTGGCTCATTTCCGGTTCAAAATGGCGGCGCCCAGGCTCACTTCCGGTTCAAAATGGGGGCGCCTGTGCTCAGTTTTGGTTCAAAATGGCGGCGCCTGGCTCACTTCCGGTTCAAAATGGTGGCCCCCGGCTCACTTCCGGTTCAAAATGGCGGCCTTCGGCTCACTTCCGGTTCAAAATGGGGGCGCCTGTTCTCAGTTTTGGTTCAAAATGGCGGCGCCCGGCTCACTTTCGGTTCAAAATGGTGTCCCCCGGCTCACTTCCGGTTCAAAATGGCGGCTCCCGGGCTCACTTCCGGTTCGAAATGGAGGCGCCTGGGCTCAGTTTTTGTTCAAAATGGCGGCTCCCAGGCTCACTTCCGGTTCAAAATGGCGGCGCCCAGGCTCACTTCCGGTTCAAAATGGCGGCGCCCAGGCTCACTTCCGGTTCAAAATGGCGGCGCCCAGGCTCACTTCCGGTGCGGAATGGCGGCGCCCAGGCTCACTTCCGGTTCAAAATGGCGGCCCCCGTCTCACTTCCGGTTCAAAACGGCGGCGACCGGGCTCACTTCCGGTTCAAAATGGCGGCGCCCAGGCTTACTTCCGGTTCAAAATGGCGGCCCCGGCTCACTTCCGGTTCAAAATGGCGGCGCCCAGGCTCACTTCCGGTTCAAAATGGCGGCCCCCAGCTCACTTCCGGTTCAGAATGAGGGCGCCCAGGCTCACTTTCGGTTGAAAATGGCGGCGCCCAGGCTCACTTCCGGTTCAAAATGGCGGCGCCCTGGCTCACTTCCGGTTCAAAATGGCGGCGCCCAGGCTCGCTTCCGGTTCGAAATGGCGGCGACCGGGCTCACTTCCGGTTCAAAATGGCGGCGCCCAGGCTCACTTCCGGTTCAAAATGGCGGCTCCCGGGCTCACTTCCGGTTCAAAATGGCGGCGCCCAGGCTCACTTCCGGTTCAAAATGGCGGCGCCCAGGCTCACTTCCGGTTCAGAATGGCGGCGCCCAGGCTCACTTCCGGTTCAAAATGGCGGCGCCCAGGCTCACTTCCGGTTCAAAATGGCGGCGACCGGGCTCACTTCCGGTTCAAAATGGCGGCGCCCAGGCTCACTTCCGGTTCAAAATGGCGGCCCCCGGCTCACTTCCGGTTCAAAATGGCGGCCCCAGGCTTACTTCCGGTTCAAAATGGCGGCCCTCAGCTCACTTCCGGTTCAAAATGGGGGCGCCTGGGCTCAGTTTTGGTTCAAAATGGAAGCTCCCAGGCTCACTTCCGGTTCAAAATGGCGGCGCCCAGGCTCACTTCCGGTTCAAAATGGCGGCGCCCGGGCTCACTTCCGGTTCAAAATGGCGGCACTTGGCTCACTTCCGGTTCAAAATGGCGGCCCTTAGCTCACTTCCGGTTCAAAATGGGGGCGCCTGTGCTCAGTTTTGGTTCAAAATGGCGGCGCCCGGCTCACTTCCGGTTCAAAATGGTGGCCCCCGGCTCACTTCCGGTTCAAAATGGCGGCCTTCGGCTCACTTCCGGTTCAAAATGGCGGCGCCTGTGCTCAGTTTTGGTTCAAAATGGCGGCGCCCGGCTCACTTCCGGTTCAAAATGGTGGCCCCCGGATCACTTCCGGTTCAAAATGGCGGCGCCCAGGCTCACTTCCGGTTCAAAATGGGGGCGCCTGGGCTCAAATATTGTTCAAAATGGCGGCTCCCAGGCTCACTTCCGGTTCAAAATGGCGGCCCCCGGGCTCACTTCCGGTTCAAAATGGCGGCGCCCAGGCTCACTTCCGGTTCAAAATGGCGGCGCCCAGGCTCACTTCCGGTTCAGAATGGCGGCGCCCAGGCTCACTTCCGGTTCAAAATGGCGGCGCCCAGGCTCACTTCCGGTTCAAAATGGCGGCCCACAGGCTCACTTCCGGTTCAAAATGGCGGCCCCCAGCTCACTTCCGGTTCAAAATGGCGGCGCCCGGGCTCACTTCCGGTTCAAAATGGCGGCGCCCCGGCTCACTTCCGGTTCAAAATGGCGACACCAGTGCTCACTTCCGGTTCAAAATGGTGCCCCGGCTCACTTCCGGTTCAAAATGGCGGCGCCCAGGCTCACTTCCGGTTCAAAATGGCGGCGCCCAGGCTCACTTCCGGTTCAAAATGGCGGCGCCCAGGCTCACTTCCGGTTCAAAATGGCGGCCCCCGTCTCACTTCCGGTTCAAAATGACAGCGACCGGGCTCACTTCCGGTTCAAAATGGCGCTGCCCAGGCTCACTTCCGGTTCAAAATGGCGGCCCCCAGTCTCACTTTCGGTTCAAAATGGCGGCGACCGGGCTCACTTCCGGTTCAAAATGGCGGCGCCCAGGCTTACTTCCGGTTCAAAATGGCGGCCCCCGGGCTCACTTCCGGTTCAAAATGGCCGCGCCCAGGCTCACTTCCGGTTCAAAATGGCGGCGCCCAGGCTCACTTCCGGTTCAGAATGGCGGCGCCCAGGCTCACTTCCGGTTCAAAATGGCGGCCCCCGTCTCACTTCCGGTTCAAAATGGCGGCGCCCAGTCTCACTTCCGGTTCAAAATGGCGGCGCCCAGGCTTACTTCCGGTTCAAAATGGCGGCCCCCGGCTCACTTCCGGTTCAAAATGGCGGCCCCCGGCTTACTTCCGGTTCAAAATGGCGGCCCTCAGCTCACTTCCGGTTCAAAATGGGGGCGCCTGTGCTCAGTTTTGGTTCAAAATGGCAGCTCCCAGGCTCACTTCCGGTTCAAAATGGCGGCGCCCAGGCTCACTTCCGGTTCAAAATGGCGGCGCCCAGGCTCACTTCCGGTTCAAAATGGCGGCGCCCAGGCTCACTTCCGGTTCAAAATGGCGGCTCCCAGGCTCACTTCCGGTTCAAAATGGCGGCGCCCGGGCTCACTTCCGGTTCAAAATGGCGGCGCCCAGGCTCACTTCCGGTTCAAAATGGCGGCATTTGGCTCATTTCCGGTTCAAAATGGCGGCGCCCAGGCTCACTTCCGGTTCAAAATGGCGGCGCCCAGGCTCACTTCCGGTTCAAAATGGCGGCGCCCAGGCTCACTTCCTGTTCAAAATGGCGGCACTTGGCTCATTTCAGGTTCGAAATGGCGGCCCTCAGCTCACTTCCGGTTCAAAATGGCGGCACTTGGCTCATTTCCGGTTCAAAATGGCGGCGCCCAGGCTCACTTCCGGTTCAAAATGGCGGCGCCCAGGCTCACTTCCGGTTCAAAATGGCGGCGCCCGAGCTCACTTTCGGTTCAAAACGGTGGTGCCCAGGCTTACTTCCGGTTCAAAATGGCGGCGCCCAGGCTCACTTCCGGTTCAAAATGGCGGCGCCCAGGCTCACTTCCGGTTCAAAATGGCGGCGCCCAGGCTCACTTCCGGTTCAAAATGGCGGCCCCCGGGCTCACTTCCGGATCAAAATGGCGGCGCCCAGGCTCACTTCCGGTTCAAAATGGCGGCGCCCGGGCTCACTTCCGGTTCAAAATGGCGGCGCCCCGGCTCACTTCCGGTTCAAAATGGCTGCGCCGTGGCTCACTTCCGGTTCAAAATGGCGGCGCCCAGGCTCACTTCCGGTTCAAAATGGCAACGCCCAGGCTCACTTCCGGTTCAAAATGGCGGCGCCCTGGCTCACTTCCGGTCCAAAATGGCGGCGCCCAGGCTCACTTCCGGTTCAAAATGGCGGCCCCCGGGCTCACTTCCGGTTCAAAATGGCGGCGCCCCGGCTCACTTCCGGTTCAAAATGCCGGCGCCCAGGCTCACTTCCGGTTCAAAATGGCGGCGCCCAGGCTCACTTCCTGTTCAAAATGGCGGCGCCCTGGCTCACTTCCGGTTCAAAATGGGCGTGCCTGGGCTCAGTTTTGGTTCAAAATGGCGGCGCCCAGGCTCACTTCCGGTTCAAAATGGCGGCGCTCAAGCTCACTTCCGGTTCAAAATGGCGGCGCCCAGGCTCACTTCCGGTTCAAAATGGCGGCGCCCAGGCTCACTTCCGGTTCAAAATGGCGGCGCCCGGGCTCACTTCCGGTTCAAAATGGCGGCTCCCAGCTCACTTCCGGTTCAAAATGGCGGCTCCCAGGCTCACTTCCGGTTCAAAATGGCGGCGCCCGGGCTCACTTCCGGTTCAAAATGGCGGCACCCAGGCTCACTTCCGGTTCTAAATGGCGGCATTTGGCTCATTTCCGGTTCAAAATGGCGGCCCTCAGCTCACTTCCGGTTCAAAATGGCGGCGCCCAGGCTCACTTCCGGTTCAAAATGGCGGCACTTGGCTCATTTCCGGTTCAAAATGGCGGCCCTCAGCTCACTTCCGGTTCAAAATGGCGGCGCCCAGGCTCACTTCCGGTTCAAAATGGCGGCGCCCAGGCTCACTTCCGGTTCAAAATGGCGGCGCCCGGGCTCACTTTCGGTTCAAAACGGTGGCGCCCAGGCTCACTTCCGGTTCAAAATGGCGGCGCCCTGGCTCACTTCCGGTTCAAAATGGCGGCGCCCAGGCTCACTTCCGGTTCAAAATGGCGGCGCCCGGGCTCACTTCCGGTTCAAAATGGCGGCGCCCAGGCTCACTTCCGGTTCAAAATGGCGGCGCCCAGGCTCACTTCCGGTTCAAAATGGCGGCGCCCAGGCTCACTTCCGGTTCAAAATGGCGGCACTTGGCTCATTTCAGGTTCAAAATGGCGGCCCTCAGCTCACTTCCGGTTCAAAATGGCGGCACTTGGCTCATTTCCGGTTCAAAATGGCGGCGCCCCGGCTCACTTCCGGTTCAAAATGGCTGCGCCGTGGCTCACTTCCGGTTCAAAATGGCGGCGCCCAGGCTCACTTCCGGTTGAAAATGGCGGCGCCCAGACTCACTTCCGGTTCAAAATGGCGGCGCCCTGGCTCACTTCCGGTCCAAAATGGCGGCGCCCAGGCTCACTTCCGGTTCAAAATGGCGGCCCCCGGGCTCACTTCCGGTTCAAAATGGCGGCGCCCGGGCTCACTTCCGGTTCAAAATGCCGGCGCCCAGGCTCACTTCCGGTTCAAAATGGCGGCGCCCAGGCTCACTTCCTGTTCAAAATGGCGGCGCCCTGGCTCACTTCCGGTTCAAAATGGGCGTGCCTGGGCTCAGTTTTGGTTCAAAATGGCGGCGCCCAGGCTCACTTCCGGTTCAAAATGGCGGCGCTCAAGCTCACTTCCGGTTCAAAATGGCGGCGCCCAGGCTCACTTCCGGTTCAAAATGGCGGCGCCCAGGCTCACTTCCGGTTCAAAATGGCGGCGCCCGGGCTCACTTCCGGTTCAAAATGGCGGCTCCCAGCTCACTTCCGGTTCAAAATGGCGGCTCCCAGGCTCACTTCCGGTTCAAAATGGTGGCGCCCGGGCTCACTTCCGGTTCAAAATGGCGGCACCCAGGCTCACTTCCGGTTCTAAATGGCGGCATTTGGCTCATTTCCGGTTCAAAATGGCGGCCCTCAGCTCACTTCCGGTTCAAAATGGCGGCGCCCAGGCTCACTTCCGGTTCAAAATGGCGGCACTTGGCTCATTTCCGGTTCAAAATGGCGGCCCTCAGCTCACTTCCGGTTCAAAATGGCGGCGCCCAGGCTCACTTCCGGTTCAAAATGGCGGCGCCCAGGCTCATTTCCGGTTCAAAATGGCGGCGCCCGGGCTCACTTTCGGTTCAAAACGGTGGCGCCCAGGCTCACTTCCGGTTCAAAATGGCGGCGCCCAGGCTAACTTCCGGTTCAAAATGGCGGCGCCCAGGCTCACTTCCGGTTCAAAATGGCGGCGCCCGGGCTCACTTCCGGTTCAAAATGGCGGCGCCCAGGCTCACTTCCGGTTCAAAATGGCGGCGCCCAGGCTCACTTCCGGTTCAAAATGGCGGCGCCCAGGCTCACTTCCGGTTCAAAATGGCGGCACTTGGCTCATTTCAGGTTCAAAATGGCGGCCCTCAGCTCACTTCCGGTTCAAAATGGCGGCACTTGGCTCATTTCCGGTTCAAAACGGCGGCGCCCAGGCTCACTTCCGGTTCAAAATGGCGGCGCCCAGGCTCACTTCCGGTTCAAAATGGCGGCGCCCGGGCTCACTTTCGGTTCAAAACGGTGGTGCCCAGGCTCACTTCCGGTTCAAAATGGCGGCGCCCAGGCTCACTTCCGGTTCAAAATGGCGGCGCCCAGGCTCACTTCCGGTTCAAAATGGCGGCGCCCAGGCTCACTTCCGGTTCAAAATGGCGGCCCCCGGGCTCACTTCCGGTTCAAAATGGCGGCGCCCAGGCTCACTTCCGGTTCAAAATGGCGGCGCCCGGGCTCACTTCCGGTTCAAAATGGCGGCGCCCCGGCTCACTTCCGGTTCAAAATGGCTGCGCCCTGGCTCACTTCCGGTTCAAAATGGCGGCGCCCAGGCTCACTTCCGGTTCAAAATGGCGGCGCCCAGACTCACTTCCGGTTCAAAATGGCGGCGCCCGGGCTCACTTCCGGTCCAAAATGGCGGCGCCCAGGCTCACTTCCGGTTCAAAATGGCGGCCCCCGGGCTCACTTCCGGTTCAAAATGGCGGCGCCCAGGCTCACTTCCGGTTCAAAATGCCGGCGCCCAGGCTCACTTCCGGTTCAAAATGGCGGCGCCCAGGCTCACTTCCTGTTCAAAATGGCGGCGCCCTGGCTCACTTCCGGTTCAAAATGGGCGTGCCTGGGCTCAGTTTTGGTTCAAAATGGCGGCGCCCAGGCTCACTTCCGGTTCAAAATGGCGGCGCTCAAGCTCACTTCCAATTCAAAATGGCGGCGCCCAGGCTCACTTCCGGTTCAAAATGGCGGCGCCCAGGCTCACTTCCGGTTCAAAATGGCGGCCCTCAGCTCACTTCCGGTTCAAAATGGGGGCGCCTGGGCTCAGTTTTGGTTCAAAATGGCAGCTCCCAGGCTCACTTCCGGTTCAAAATGGCGGCGCCCAGGCTCACTTCCGGTTCAAAATGGCGGCTTCCGGGCTCACTTCCGGTTCAAAATGGCGGCGCCCAGGCTCACTTCCGGTTCAAAATGGCGGCGCCCAGGCTCACTTCCGGTTCAAAATGGCGGCTCCCAGCTCACTTCCGGTTCAAAATGGCGGCTCCCAGGCTCACTTCCGGTTCAAAATGGCGGCGCCCGGGCTCACTTCCGGTTCAAAATGGCGGCACCCAGGCTCACTTCCGGTTCTAAATGGCGGCATTTGGCTCATTTCCGGTTCAAAATGGCTGCCCTCAGCTCACTTCCGGTTCAAAATGGCGGCGCCCGGGCTCACTTTCGGTTCAAAACGGTGGCGCCCGGGCTCACTTCCGGTTCAAAATGGCGGCGCCCAGGCTCACTTCCGGTTCAAAATGGCGGCGCCCAGGCTCACTACCGGTTCAAAATGGCGGCGCCCAGGCTCACTTCCGGTTCAAAATGGCGGCGCCCGGGCTCACTTCCAATCCAAAATGGCGGCGCCCAGGCTCACTTCCGGTTCAAAATGGCAGCACCCAGGCTCACTTCCGGTTCAAAATGGCGGCGCCCCGGCTCACTTCCGGTTCAAAATGGCGGCGCCCAGGCTCACTTCCGGTTCAAAATGGCGGCGCCCAGGCTCACTTCCGGTTCAAAATGGCGGCCCCCGGGCTCACTTCCGGTTCAAAATGGCGGCGCCCAGGCTCACTTCCGGTTCAAAATGGCGGCGCCCGGGCTCACTTCCGGTTCAAAATGGCGGCGCCCCGGCTCACTTCCGGTTCAAAATGGCTGCGCCCTGGCTCACTTCCGGTTCAAAATGGCGGCGCCCAGGCTCACTTCCGGTTCAAAATGGCGGCGCCCAGACTCACTTCCGGTTCAAAATGGCGGCGCCCGGGCTCACTTCCGGTCCAAAATGGCGGCGCCCAGGCTCACTTCCGGTTCAAAATGGCGGCCCCCGGGCTCACTTCCGGTTCAAAATGGCGGCGCCCAGGCTCACTTCCGGTTCAAAATGCCGGCGCCCAGGCTCACTTCCGGTTCAAAATGGCGGCGCCCAGGCTCACTTCCTGTTCAAAATGGCGGCGCCCTGGCTCACTTCCGGTTCAAAATGGGCGTGCCTGGGCTCAGTTTTGGTTCAAAATGGCGGCGCCCAGGCTCACTTCCGGTTCAAAATGGCGGCGCTCAAGCTCACTTCCAATTCAAAATGGCGGCGCCCAGGCTCACTTCCGGTTCAAAATGGCGGCGCCCAGGCTCACTTCCGGTTCAAAATGGCGGCCCTCAGCTCACTTCCGGTTCAAAATGGGGGCGCCTGGGCTCAGTTTTGGTTCAAAATGGCAGCTCCCAGGCTCACTTCCGGTTCAAAATGGCGGCGCCCAGGCTCACTTCCGGTTCAAAATGGCGGCTTCCGGGCTCACTTCCGGTTCAAAATGGCGGCGCCCAGGCTCACTTCCGGTTCAAAATGGCGGCGCCCAGGCTCACTTCCGGTTCAAAATGGCGGCTCCCAGCTCACTTCCGGTTCAAAATGGCGGCTCCCAGGCTCACTTCCGGTTCAAAATGGCGGCGCCCGGGCTCACTTCCGGTTCAAAATGGCGGCACCCAGGCTCACTTCCGGTTCTAAATGGCGGCATTTGGCTCATTTCCGGTTCAAAATGGCTGCCCTCAGCTCACTTCCGGTTCAAAATGGCGGCGCCCGGGCTCACTTTCGGTTCAAAACGGTGGCGCCCGGGCTCACTTCCGGTTCAAAATGGCGGCGCCCAGGCTCACTTCCGGTTCAAAATGGCGGCGCCCAGGCTCACTACCGGTTCAAAATGGCGGCGCCCAGGCTCACTTCCGGTTCAAAATGGCGGCGCCCGGGCTCACTTCCAATCCAAAATGGCGGCGCCCAGGCTCACTTCCGGTTCAAAATGGCAGCACCCAGGCTCACTTCCGGTTCAAAATGGCGGCGCCCCGGCTCACTTCCGGTTCAAAATGGCGGCGCCCAGGCTCACTTCCGGTTCAAAATGGCAGCGCCCAGGCTCACTTCCGGTTCAAAATGGTGGCCCTTGTCTCACTTCCGGTTCAAAATGGCAGCGACCGGGCTCACTTCCGGTTCAAAATGGCGCTGCCCAGGCTCACTTCCGGTTCAAAATGGCGGCGCCCAGGCTCACTTCCGGTTCAAAATGGCGGCGACCGGGCTCACTTTCGGTTCAAAATGGCGGCGCCCAGGCTCACTTCCGGTTCAAAATGGCGGCGCCCGGGCTCACTTCCGGTTCAAAATGGCGGCGCCCAGGCTCACTTCCGGTTCAAAATGGCGGCGCCCAGGCTCACTTCCGGTTCAAAATGGCGGCGCCCAGGCTCACTTCCGGTTCAAAATGGCGGCACTTGGCTCATTTCAGGTTCAAAATGGCGGCCCTCAGCTCACTTCCGGTTCAAAATGGCGGCACTTGGCTCATTTCCGGTTCAAAATGGCGGCGCCCCGGCTCACTTCCGGTTCAAAATGGCTGCGCCGTGGCTCACTTCCGGTTCAAAATGGCGGCGCCCAGGCTCACTTCCGGTTGAAAATGGCGGCGCCCAGACTCACTTCCGGTTCAAAATGGCGGCGCCCTGGCTCACTTCCGGTCCAAAATGGCGGCGCCCAGGCTCACTTCCGGTTCAAAATGGCGGCCCCCGGGCTCACTTCCGGTTCAAAATGGCGGCGCCCGGGCTCACTTCCGGTTCAAAATGCCGGCGCCCAGGCTCACTTCCGGTTCAAAATGGCGGCGCCCAGGCTCACTTCCTGTTCAAAATGGCGGCGCCCTGGCTCACTTCCGGTTCAAAATGGGCGTGCCTGGGCTCAGTTTTGGTTCAAAATGGCGGCGCCCAGGCTCACTTCCGGTTCAAAATGGCGGCGCTCAAGCTCACTTCCGGTTCAAAATGGCGGCGCCCAGGCTCACTTCCGGTTCAAAATGGCGGCGCCCAGGCTCACTTCCGGTTCAAAATGGCGGCGCCCGGGCTCACTTCCGGTTCAAAATGGCGGCTCCCAGCTCACTTCCGGTTCAAAATGGCGGCTCCCAGGCTCACTTCCGGTTCAAAATGGTGGCGCCCGGGCTCACTTCCGGTTCAAAATGGCGGCACCCAGGCTCACTTCCGGTTCTAAATGGCGGCATTTGGCTCATTTCCGGTTCAAAATGGCGGCCCTCAGCTCACTTCCGGTTCAAAATGGCGGCGCCCAGGCTCACTTCCGGTTCAAAATGGCGGCACTTGGCTCATTTCCGGTTCAAAATGGCGGCCCTCAGCTCACTTCCGGTTCAAAATGGCGGCGCCCAGGCTCACTTCCGGTTCAAAATGGCGGCGCCCAGGCTCATTTCCGGTTCAAAATGGCGGCGCCCGGGCTCACTTTCGGTTCAAAACGGTGGCGCCCAGGCTCACTTCCGGTTCAAAATGGCGGCGCCCAGGCTAACTTCCGGTTCAAAATGGCGGCGCCCAGGCTCACTTCCGGTTCAAAATGGCGGCACCCGGGCTCACTTCCGGTTCAAAATGGCGGCGCCCAGGCTCACTTCCGGTTCAAAATGGCGGCGCCCAGGCTCACTTCCGGTTCAAAATGGCGGCGCCCAGGCTCACTTCCGGTTCAAAATGGCGGCACTTGGCTCATTTCAGGTTCAAAATGGCGGCCCTCAGCTCACTTCCGGTTCAAAATGGCGGCACTTGGCTCATTTCCGGTTCAAAACGGCGGCGCCCAGGCTCACTTCCGGTTCAAAATGGCGGCGCCCAGGCTCACTTCCGGTTCAAAATGGCGGCGCCCGGGCTCACTTTCGGTTCAAAACGGTGGTGCCCAGGCTCACTTCCGGTTCAAAATGGCGGCGCCCAGGCTCACTTCCGGTTCAAAATGGCGGCGCCCAGGCTCACTTCCGGTTCAAAATGGCGGCGCCCAGGCTCACTTCCGGTTCAAAATGGCGGCCCCCGGGCTCACTTCCGGTTCAAAATGGCGGCGCCCAGGCTCACTTCCGGTTCAAAATGGCGGCACTTGGCTCATTTCCGGTTCAAAATGGCGGCCCTCAGCTCACTTCCGGTTCAAAATGGGGGCGCCTGTGCTCAGTTTTGGTTCAAAATGGCGGCGCCCGGCTCACTTCCGGTTCAAAATGGCGGCCCCCGGCTCACTTCCGGTTCAAAATGGCGGCCTTCGGCTCACTTCCGGTTCAAAATGCCGGCGCCCAGGCTCACTTCCGGTTCAAAATGGCGGCGCCCAGGCTCACTTCCTGTTCAAAATGGCGGCGCCCTGGCTCACTTCCGGTTCAAAATGGGCGTGCCTGGGCTCAGTTTTGGTTCAAAATGGGGGCGCCTGGGCTCAGTTTTGGTTCAAAATGGCAGCTCCCAGGCTCACTTCCGGTTCAAAATGGCGGCGCCCAGGCTCACTTCCGGTTCAAAATGGCGGCTTCCGGGCTCACTTCCGGTTCAAAATGGCGGCGCCCAGGCTCACTTCCGGTTCAAAATGGCGGCGCCCAGGCTCACTTCCGGTTCAAAATGGCGGCTCCCAGCTCACTTCCGGTTCAAAATGGCGGCTCCCAGGCTCACTTCCGGTTCAAAATGGCGGCGCCCGGGCTCACTTCCGGTTCAAAATGGCGGCACCCAGGCTCACTTCCGGTTCTAAATGGCGGCATTTGGCTCATTTCCGGTTCAAAATGGCTGCCCTCAGCTCACTTCCGGTTCAAAATGGCGGCGCCCGGGCTCACTTTCGGTTCAAAACGGTGGCGCCCAGGCTCACTTCCGGTTCAAAATGGCGGCGCCCAGGCTAACTTCCGGTTCAAAATGGCGGCGCCCAGGCTCACTTCCGGTTCAAAATGGCGGCGCCCGGGCTCACTTCCGGTTCAAAATGGCGGCGCCCAGGCTCACTTCCGGTTCAAAATGGCGGCGCCCAGGCTCACTACCGGTTCAAAATGGCGGCGCCCAGGCTCACTTCCGGTTCAAAATGGCGGTGCCCGGGCTCACTTCCAATCCAAAATGGCGGCGCCCAGGCTCACTTCCGGTTCAAAATGGCAGCACCCAGGCTCACTTCCGGTTCAAAATGGCGGCGCCCCGGCTCACTTCCGGTTCAAAATGGCGGCGCCCAGGCTCACTTCCGGTTCAAAATGGCAGCGCCCAGGCTCACTTCCGGTTCAAAATGGTGGCCCTTGTCTCACTTCCGGTTCAAAATGGCAGCGACCGGGCTCACTTCCGGTTCAAAATGGCGGCGCCCAGGCTCACTTCCGGTTCAAAATGGCGGCGCCCAGGCTCACTTCCGGTTCAAAATGGCGGCGAGCGGGCTCACTTTCGGTTCAAAATGGCGGCGCCCAGGCTCACTTCCGGTTCAAAATGGCGGCTCCCGGGCTCACTTCCGGTTCAAAATGGCGGCGCCCGGGCTCACTTCCGGTTCAAAATGGCGGCGCCCAGGCTCACTTCCGGTTCAGAATGGCGGCGCCCTCAGCTCACTTCCGGTTCAAAATGGCGGCGCCCAGGCTCACTTCCGGTTCAAAATGGCGGCCCCCGGCTTAATTCCGGTTCAAAATGGCGGCCCTCAGCTCACTTCCGGTTCAAAATGGGGGCGCCTGGGCTCAGTTTTGGTTCAAAATGGCAGCTCCCAGGCTCACTTCCGGTTCAAAATGGCGGCGTTTAGGCTCACTTCCGGTTCAAAATGGCGGCTCCCGGGCTCACTTCCGGTTCAAAATGGCGGCGCCCAGGCTCACTTCCGGTTCAAAATGGCGGCGCCCAAGCTCACTTCCAGTTCAGAATGGCGGCGCCCAGGCTCACTTCCGGTTCAACATGGCGGCGCCCAGGCTCACTTCCGGTTCAAAATGGCGGCGACCGGGCTCACTTCCGGTTCAAAATGGCGGCCCCCGGCTCACTTCCGGTTCAAAATAACGGCCCCCGGCTTACTTCCGGTTCAGAATGGCGGCCCCCAGGGTCACTTCCGGTTCAAAATGGGGGCGCCTGGGCTCAGTTTTGATTTAAAATGGCAGCTCCCAGGCTCACTTCCGGTTCAAAATGGCGGCGCCCAGGCTCACTTCCGGTTCAAAATGTCGGCGCCCGGGCTCACTTCCGGTTCAAAATGGCGGCACTTGGCTCATTTCCGGTTCAAAATGGGGGCCCTCAGCTCACTTCCGGTTCAAAATGGGGGCGCCTGTGCTCAGTTTTGGTTCAAAATGGCGGCGCCCGGCTCACTTTCGGTTCAAAATGGTGGCCCCAGGCTCACTTCCGGTTCAAAATGGCGGCCTTCGGCTCACATCCGGTTCAAAATGGGGGCGCCTGTGCTCAGTTTTGATTCAAAATGGCGGCGCCCGGCTCACTTCCGGTTCAAAATGGTGGCCCCCGGATCACTTCCGGTTCAAAATGGCGGCCTTCGGCTCACTTCCGGTTCAAAATGGGGGCGCCTGGGCTCAGTTTTTGTTCAAAATGGCGGCTCCCAGGCTCACTTCCGGTTCAAAATGGCGGCGCCCGGGCTCACTTCCGGTTCAAAATGGCGGCACCCGGGCTCACTTCCGGTTCAAAATGGCGGCGCCCAGGCTCACTTCCGGTTCAGAATGGCGGCGCCCAGGCTCACTTCCGGTTCAAACTGCGGCTCCCCCTCACTTCCGGTTCAAAATGGCGGCTCCCCGGCTCACTTCCGGTTCAAAATGGCGGCGCCCAGGCTCACTTCCGGTTCAAAATGGCGGCGACCAGGCTCACTTCCGGTTCAAAATGGCGGCGCCCAGGCTCACTTCCGGTTCAAAATGGCGGTGCCCAGGCTCACTTCCGGTTCAAAATGGCGGCCCTTAGGCTCATTTCCGGTTCAAAATGGCGGCCCCCAGGGTCACTTCCGGTTCAAAATGGCGGCGCCCAGGCTCACTTCCGGTTCAAAATGGCGGCGCCCAGGCTCACTTCCGGTTCAAAATGGCGGCGCCCAGGCTCACTTCCGGTTCAAAATGGCTGCCCCCGCCTCACTTCCGGTTCAAAATGGCGGCGCCCTGGCTCACTTCCGGTTCAAAATGGCGGCCCCATGCTCACTTCCGGTTCACAATGAAGGCGCCCAGGCTCACTTCCGGTTCAAAATGGCGGCCCCCGGCTCACTTCCGGTTCAAAATGGAGGCTCCCAGGCTCACTTCCGGTTCAAAATGGCGGCGCCCAGGTTCACTTCCGGTTCAAAATGGGGGCGCCCAGACTCACTTCTGGTTCAAAATGGCGGCGCCCAGGCTTACTTCCGGTTCAAAATGGCGGCGCCCAGGCTCACTTCCGGTTCAAAATGGCGGCCCCCGGCTCACTTCCGATTCAAAATGGCGGCGCCCAGGCTCACTTCCGGTTCAAAATGGCGGCGCCCAGGCTTACTTCCTGTCAAAAATGGGGGCCCCCGGCTCACTTCTGGTTCAAAATGGCGGCGCCCAGGCTCACTTCCGGTTCAAAATGGCGGCGCCCATACTCACTTCCGGTTCAAAATGGCGGCCCCCAGCTCACTTCCGGTTCAAAATGGCGGCGCCCAGGCTCACTTCCGGTTCAAAATGGCGACACCCGTGCTCACTTCCGGTTCAAAATGGTGCCCCGGCTCACTTCCGGTTCAAAATGCCGTCCCCCAACTCACTTCCGGTTCAGAATGAACGCTTTTGGGCTCACTTTCGGTTCAAAATAGCGGCGCCCAGGCACACTTCCGGTTCAAAATGGCGGCGCCCAGGCTCACTTCCGGTTCAAAATGGCGGCGCCCAGGCTCACTTCCTGTTCAAAATGGCGGCGCCCTGGCTCACTTCCGGTTCAAAATGGGGGTGCCTGGACTCAGTTTTGGTTCAAAATGGCGGCGCCCAGGCTCACTTACGGTTCAAAATGGCGGCGCTCAAGCTCACTTCCGGTTCAAAATGGCGGCGCCCAGGCTCACTTCCGGTTCAAAATGGCGGCGCCCAGGCTCACTTCCGGTTCAAAATGGCGGCCCTCAGCTCACTTCCGGTTCAAAATGGGGGCACCTGGGCTCAGTTTTGGTTCAAAATGGCAGCTCCCAGGCTCACTTCCGGTTCAAAATGGCGGCGCCTAGGCTCACTTCCGGTTCAAAATGGCGGCGCCCTGGCTCACTTCCGGTTCAAAATGGCGGCGCCCAGGCTCACTTCCGGTTCAAAATGGCGGCCCCAGGCTCACTTCCGGTTAAAAATGGCGGCTCCCAGCTCACTTCCGGTTCAAAATGGCGGCTCCCAGGCTCACTTCCGGTTCAAAATGGCGGCGCCCGGGCTCACTTCCGGTTCAAAATGGCGGCACCCCGGCTCACTTCCGATTCTAAATGGCGGCATTTGGCTCATTTCCGGTTCAAAATGGCGGCCCTCAGCTCACTTCCGGTTCAAAATGGCGGCGCCCAGGCTCACTTCCGGTTCAAAATGGCGGCACTTGGCTCATTTCCGGTTCAAAATGGCGGCCCTCGGCTCACTTCCGGTTCAAAATGGCAGCGACCGGGCTCACTTCCGGTTCAAAATGGCGCTGCCCAGGCTCACTTCCGGTTCAAAATGGCGGCCCCCGTCTCACTTCCGGTTCAAAATGGCGGCGACCGGGCTCACTTCCGGTTCAAAATGGCGGCGCCCAGGCTCACTTCCGGTTCAAAATGGCGGCTCCCGGGCTCACTTCCGGTTCAAAATGGCGGCGCCCAGGCTCACTTCCGGTTCAAAATGGCGGCGCCCAGGCTCACTTCCGGTTCAGAATGGCGGCGACCAGGCTCACTTCCGGTTCAAAATGGCGGCGCCCAGGCTCACTTCCGGTTCAAAATGGCGGCGACCGGGCTCACTTCCGGTTCAAAATGGCGGCGCCCAGGCTTACTTCCGGTTCAAAATGGCGACGCCCAGGCTCACTTCCGGTTCAAAATGGCGGCCCCCGGCTTACTTCCGGTTCAAAATGGCGGCCCTCAGCTCACTTCCGGTTCAAAATGGGGGCGCCTGGGCTCAGTTTTGGTTCAAAATGGCAGCTCCCAGGCTCACTTCCGGTTCAAAATGGCGGCGCCCAGGCTCACTTCCGGTTCAAAATGGCGGCGCCCGGGCTCACTTCCGGTTCAAAATGGCGGCACTTGGCTCATTTCCGGTTCAAAATGGCGGCCCTCAGCTCACTTCCGGTTCAAAATGGGGGCGCCTGTGCTCAGTTTTGGTTCAAAATGGCGGCGCCCGGCTCACTTCCGGTTCAAAATGGTGGCCCCCGGCTCACTTCCGGTTCAAAATGGTGGCCTTCGGCTCACTTCCGGTTCAAAATGGCGGCGCCTGTGCTCAGTTTTGGTTCAAAATCGCGGCGCCCGGCTCACTTCCGGTTCAAAATGGTGGCCCCCGGATCACTTCTGGTTCAAAATGGCGGCCTTCGGCTCACTTCCGGTTCAAAATGGGGGCGCCTGGGCTCAGTTTTTGTTCAAAATGGTGGCTTTCAGGCTCACTTCCGGTTCAAAATGGCGGCGCCCAGGCTCACTTCCGGTTCAAAATGGCGGCGACCGGGCTCACTTCCGGTTCAAAATGGCGGCGCCCAGGCTCACATCCGGTTCAGAATGGCGGCGCCCTGGCTCACTTCCGGTTCAAACTGCGGCTCCCCGGCTCACTTCCGGTTCAAAATGGCGGCTCCCCGGCTCACTTCCGGTTCAAAATGGCGGCGCCCAGGCTCACTTAGGTTCAAAATGGCGCTGCCCAGGCTCACTTCCGGTTCAAATGGCGGCGCCCAGGCTCACTTCCGGTTCAAAATGGCGGTGCCCAGGCTCACTTCCGGTTCAAAATGGCGGCCCTTAGGCTCACTTCCGGTTCAAAATGGCGGCGCCCCGGCTCACTTTCAGTTCAGAATGGCGGCCCCCAGGGTCACTTCCGGTTCAAAATGGCGGCGCCCAGGCTCACTTCCGGTTCAAAATGGCGGCGCCCAGGCTCACTTCCGGTTCAAAATGGCGGCGCCCAGGCTCACTTCCGGTTCAAAATGGCAGCCCCCGCCTCACTTCCGGTTCAAAATGGCGGCGCCCTGGCTCACTTCCGGTTCAAAATGGCGGCCCCATGCTCACTTCCGGTTCACAATTAAGGCGCCCAGGCTCACTTCCGGTTCAAAATGGCGGCCCTCGGCTCACTTCCTGTTCAAAATGGAGGCTCCCAGGCTCACTTTCAGTTCAAAATGGGGGCGCCCAGGCTCACTTCCGGTTCAAAATGGCGGCGCCCAGGCTCACTTCCGGTTCAAAATGGCGGCGCCCAGGCTTACTTCCTGTTCAAAATGGCGGCGCCCAGGCTCACTTCCGGTTCAAAATGGCGGCCCCCGGCTCACTTCCGGTTCAAAATGGCGGCGGCCAGGCTCACTTCCGGTTCAAAATGGCGGCGCCCAGGCTTACTTCCTGTTCAAAATGGGGGCCCCCGGCTCACTTCCGGTTCAAAATGGCGGCGCCCGGGCTCACTTCCGGTTCAAAATGGCGGCGCCCCGGCTCACTTCCGGTTCAAAATGGCGGCCCCCAGCTAACTTCCGGTTCAAAATGGCGGCCCCCGGCTCACTTCCGGTTCAAAATGGCGGCGCCCAGGCTCACTACCGATTCAAAATGGCGGCGCCCAGGCTTACCTCCTAATCAAAATGGGGGCCCCCGGCTCACTTCCAGTTCAAAATGGCGGCGCCCGGGCTCACTTCCGGTTCAAAATGGCGGCGCCCATACTCACTTCCGGTTCAAAATGGCGGCCCCCAGCTCACTTCCGGTTCAAAATGGCGGCGCCCAGGCTCACTTCCGGTTCAAAATGGCGGCGCCCAGGCTCACTTCCTGTTCAAAAATGGCGGCGCCCCTGGCTCACTTCCGGTTCAAAATGGGGTTGCCTGGGCTCACTTCCGGTTCAAAATGGCGGCGCCCAGGCTCACTTCCGGTTCAAAATGGCGGCGCCCAAGCTCACTTCCGGTTCAAAATGGCGGCGCCCAGGCTCACTTCCGGTTCAAAATGGCGGCGCCCAGGCTCACTTCCGGTTCAAAATGGCGGCCCTCAGCTCACTTCCGGTTCAAAATGGGGGCGCCTGGGCTCAGTTTTGGTTCAAAATGGCAGCTCCCAGGCTCACTTCCGGTTCAAAATGGCGGCGCCCAGGCTCACTTCCGGTTCAAAATGGCGGCGCCCAGGCTCACTTCCGGTTCAAAATGGCGGCGCCCGGGCTCACTTCCGGTTCAAAATGTCGGCGCCCAGGCTCACTTCCGGTTCAAAATGGCGGCACTTGGCTCATTTCCGGTTCAAAATGGCGGCGCCCGGGCTCACTTCCGGTTCAAAATGGCGGCACCCAGGCTCACTTCCGGTTCTAAATGGCGGCATTTGGCTCATTTCCGGTTCAAAATGGCGGCCCTCAGCTCACTTCCGGTTCAAAATGGCGGCGCCCAGGCTCACTTCCGGTTCAAAATGGCGGAAATTGGCTCATTTCCGGTTCAAAATGGCGGCCCTCAGCTCACTTCCGGTTCAAAATGGCGGCGCCCTGGCTCACTTCCGGTTCAAAATGGCGGCGCCCGGGCTCACTTCCAGTTCAAAATGGTGGCGCCCAGGCTCACTTCCTGTTCAAAATGGGGGCCCCCGGCTCACTTCCGGTTCAAAATGGCGGCCCCCGGCTCACTTCCGGTTCAAAATGGCTGCGCCCATACTCACTTCCGGTTCAAAATGGCGGCGCCCAGGCTCACTTCCGGTTCAAAATGGCGGCGCCCGGGCTCACTTCCGGTTCAAAATGACGGCGCCCTCAGCTCACTTCCGGTTCAAAATGGCGACACCCGTGCTCACTTCCGGTTCAAAATGGTGCCCCGGCTCACTTCCAGTTCAAAATGCCGTCCCCCAACTCACTTCCGGTTCAGAATGAACGCTTTTGAGCTCACTTTCGGTTCAAAATAGCGGCGCCCAGGCACACTTCCGGTTCAAAATGGCGGCGCCCAGGCTCACTTCCGGTTCAAAATGGGGGTGCCTGGGCTCAGTTTTGGTTCAAAATGGTGGCGCCCAGGCTCACTTCCGGTTCAAAATGGCGGCGCCCGGGCTCACTTTTGGTTCAAAATGGCGGCACCCAGGCTCACTTCCGGTTCAAAATGGCGGCCCCTGGCTTACTTCCGGTTCAAAATGGCGGCCCTCAGCTCAATTCCGGTTCAAAATGGGGGCGCCTGGGCTCAGTTTTGGTTCAAAATGGCAGCTCCCAGGCTCACTTCCGGTTCAAAATGGCGGCCCCCGGGCTCACTTCCGGTTCAAAATGGCGGCGCCCAGGCTCACTTCCGGTTCAAAATGGCGGCGCCCGGGCTCACTTCCGGTTCAAAATGGCGGCGCCCAGGCTCACTTCCGGTTCAAAATGGCGGCTCCCAGGCTCACTTCCGGTTCAAAATGTCGGCGCCCAGGCTCACTTCCGGTTCAAAATGGCGGCACTTGGCTCATTTCCGGTTCAAAATGGCGGCCCTCAGCTCACTTCCGGTTCAAAATGGGGGCGCCTGTGCTCAGTTTTGGTTCAAATTGGCGGCGCCCGGCTCACTTTCGGTTCAAAATGGTGGCCCCCGGCTCACTTCCGGTTCAAAATGGCGGCCTTCGGCTCACTTCCGGTTCAAAATGGGGGTGCCTGGGCTCAGTTTTGGTTCAAAATGGCGGCGCCCGGCTCACTTTCGGTTCAAAATGGTGGCCCCCGGATCACATCCGGTTCAAAATGGCGGCGCCCAGGCTCACTTCCGGTTCAAACTGCGGCTCCCCGGCTCACTTCCGGTTCAAAATGGCGGCGCCCAGGCTCACTTAGGTTCAAAATGGCGCTGCCCAGGCTCACTTCCGGTTCAAAATGGCGGCGCCCAGGCTCACTTCCGGTTCAAAATGGCGGTGCCCAGGCTCACTTCCGGTTCAAAATGGCGGCCCTTAGGCTCATTTCCGGTTCAAAATGGCGGCGCCCCGGGCTCACTTTCGGTTCAAAATGGCGGCCCCCAGGGTCACTTCCGGTTCAAAATGGCGGCGCCCTGGCTCACTTCCGGTTCAAAATGGCGGCGCCCAGGCTCACTTCCGGTTCAAAATGGCGGCGCCCAGGCTCACTTCCGGTTCAAAATGGCTGCCCCCGCCTCACTTCCGGTTCAAAATGGCGGCGCCCTGGCTCACTTCCGGTTCAAAATGGCGGCCCCATGCTCACTTCCGGTTCACAATTAAGGCGCCCAGGCTCACTTCCGGTTCAAAATGGCGGCCCTCGGCTCACTTCCTGTTCAAAATGGAGGCTCCCAGGCTCACTTTCAGTTCAAAATGGGGGCGCCCAGGCTCACTTCCGGTTCAAAATGGCGGCGCCCAGGCTCACTTCCGGTTCAAAATGGCGGCGCCCAGGCTTACTTCCTGTTCAAAATGGCGGCGCCCAGGCTCACTTCCGGTTCAAAATGGAGGCCCCCGGCTCACTTCCGGTTCAAAATGGCGGCGCCCAGGCTCACTTCCGGTTCAAAATGGCGGCGCCCAGGCTTACTTCCTGTTCAAAATGGGGGCCCCCGGCTCACTTCCGGTTCAAAATGGCGGCGCCCGGGCTCACTTCCGGTTCAAAATGGCTGCGCCCATACTCACTTCCGGTTCAAAATGGCGGCCCCAGCTAACTTCCGGTTCAAAATGGCGGCCCCCGGCTCACTTCCGGTTCAAAATGGCGGCGCCCAGGCTCACTTCCGGTTCAAAATGGCGGCGCCCAGGCTTACCTCCTGGTTCAAAATGGGGGCCCCCGGCTCACTTCCGGTTCAAAATGGCGGCACCCGGGCTCACTTCCGGTTCAAAATGGCGGCGCCCAGGCTCACTTCCGGTTCAAAATGGCGGCCCCCGGCTTACTTACGGTTCAAAATGGCGGCGCCCAGGCTCACTTCCGGTTCAAAATGGCGGCGCCCAGGCTCACTTCCTGTTCAAAATGGCGGCGCCCTGGCTCACTTCCGGTTCAAAATGGGGGTGCCTGGGCTCAGTTTTGGTTCAAAATGGCGGCGCCCAGGCTCACTTCCGGTTCAAAATGGCGGCGCCCAAGCTCACTTCCGGTTCAAAATGGCGGCGCCCAGGCTCACTTCCGGTTCAAAATGGCAGCGCCCAGGCTCACTTCCGGTTCAAAATGGCGGCCCTCAGCTCACTTCCGGTTCAAAATGTGGGCGCCTGGGCTCAGTTTTGGTTCAAAATGGCAGCTCCCAGGCTCACTTCCGGTTCAAAATGGCGGCGCCCGGGCTCACTTCCGGTTCAAAATGGCGGCGCCCAGGCTCACTTCCGGTTCAAAATGGCGGCGCCCAGGCTCACTTCCGGTTCAAAATGTCGGCGCCCAGGCTCACTTCCGGTTGAAAATGGCGCTGCCCAGGCTCACTTCCGGTTCAAAATGGCGGCGCCCGGGCTCACTTCCGGTTCAAAATGGCGGCACCCAGGCTCACTTCCGGTTCTAAATGGCGGCATTTGGCTCATTTCCGGTTCAAAATGGCGGCCCTCAGCTCACTTCCGGTTCAAAATGGCGGCCCTCAGCTCACTTCCGGTTCAAAATGGCCGCACTTGGCTCATTTCCGGTTCAAAATGGCGGCCCTCAGCTCACTTCCGGTTCAAAATGGCGGCGCCCAGGCTCACTTCCGGTTCAAAATGGCGGCGCCCGGGCTCACTTTCGGTTCAAAACGGTGGCGCCCAGGCTCACTTCCGGTTGAAAATGGCGGCGCCCAGGCTCACTTCCGGTTCAAAATGGCGGCGCCCAGGCTCACTTCCGGTTCAAAATGGCGGCGCCCGGGTTCACTTCCGGTTCAAAATGGCGGCCCCCGGGCTCACTTCCGGTTCAAAATGGGCGGCGCCCAGGCTCACTACCGGTTCAAAATAGCGGCGCCCTGGCTCACTTCCGGTTCAAAATGGCGGCGCCCGAGCTCACTTCCAATCCAAAATGGCGGCGCCCAGGCTCACTTCCGGTTCAAAATGGCAGCGCCCAGGCTCACTTCCGGTTCAAAATGGTGGCCCCCGTCTCACTTCCGGTTCAAAATGGCAGCGCCCAGGCTCACTTCCGGTTCAAAATGGCGCTGCCCAGGCTCACTTCCGGTTCAAAATGGCGGCGCCCGGGCTCACTTCCGGTTCAAAATGGCGGCGACCGGGTTCACTTCCGTTCAAAATGGCGGCGCCCAGGCTCACTTCCGGTTCAAAATGGCGGCGCCCGGGCTCACTTCCGGTTCAAAATGGCGGCGCCCAGGCTCACTTCCGGTTCAAAATGGCGGCTCCCAAGCTCACTTCGGTTCAAAATGGCGGCGCCCAGGCTCACTTCGGTTCAAAATGGTGCTGCCCAGGCTCACTTCCGGTTCAAAATGGCGGCGCCCAGCTCACTTCCGGTTCAAAATGGCGGTGCCCAGGCTCACTTCGGTTCAAAATGGCGGCCCTTAGGCTCATTTCCGGTTCAAAATGGCGGCGCCCAGGCTCACTTCCGGTTCAGAATGGCAACCCCCAGGGTCACTTCCCGTTCAAAATGGGGGCGCCCAGCCTCACTTCCGGTTCAAAATGGCGGCGCCCAGGCTCACTTCCGGTTCAAAATGGCGGCGCCCAGGCTCACTTCCGGTTCAAAATGGCTGCCCCCGCCTCACTTCCGGTTCAAAATGGCGGCGCCCTGGCTCACTTCCGGTTCAAAATGGCGGCCCCCGGCTCACTTCCTGTTCAAAATGGAGGCTCCCAGGCTCACTTTCGGTTCAAAATGGGGGCGCCCGGGCTCACTTCCGGTTCAAAATGGCGGCGCCCAGGCTCACTTCCGGTTCAAAATGGCGGCGCCCAGGCTTACTTCCTGTTCAAAATGGCGGCGCCCAGGCTCACTTCCGGTTCAAAATGGCGGCTCCCAGGCTCACTTCCGGTTCAAAATGGCAGCGCCCAGGCTTACTTCCTGTTCAAAATGCGGGCCCCCGGCTCACTTCCGGTTCAAAATGGCGGCACTTGGCTCACTTCCGGTTCAAAATGGCTGCGCCCATACTCACTTCCGGTTCAAAATGGCGGCGCCCTGGCTCACTTCCGGTTCAAAATGGCGGCGCCCGGGCTCACTTCCGGTTCAAAATGACGGCGCCCTCAGCTCACTTCCGGTTCAAAATGGCGACACCCGTGCTCACTTCCGGTTCAAAATGGTGCCCCGGCTCACTTCCAGTTCAAAATGCCGTCCCCCAACTCACTTCCGGTTCAGAATGAACGCTTTTGAGCTCACTTTCGGTTCAAAATAGCGGCGCCCAGGCACACTTCCGGTTCAAAATGGCGGCGCCCAGGCTCACTTCCGGTTCAAAATGGGGGTGCCTGGGCTCAGTTTTGGTTCAAAATGGTGGCGCCCAGGCTCACTTCCGGTTCAAAATGGCGGCGCCCAGGCTCACTTCCGGTTCAAAATGGCGGCACCCAGGCTCACTTCCGGTTCAAAATGGCGGCCCCTGGCTTACTTCCGGTTCAAAATGGCGGCCCTCAGCTCACTTCCGGTTCAAAATGGGGGCGCCTGGGCTCAGTTTTGGTTCAAAATGGCAGCTCCCAGGCTCACTTCCGGTTCAAAATGGCGGCCCCCGGGCTCACTTCCGGTTCAAAATGGCGGCGCCCAGGCTCAGTTCCGTTTCAAAATGGCGGCGCCCAGGCTCACTTCCGGTTCAAAATGGCGGCGCCCAGGCTCACTTCCGGTTCAAAATGGCGGCGCCCAGGCTCACTTCCGGTTCAAAATGGCGGCGCCCGGGCTCACTTCCGGTTCAAAATGGCGGCACTTGGCTCATTTCCGGTTCAAAATGGCGGCCCTCAGCTCACTTCCGGTTCAAAATGGGGGCGCCTGTGCTCAGTTTTGGTTCAAATTGGCGGCGCCCGGCTCACTTTCGGTTCAAAATGGTGGCCCCCGGCTCACTTCCGGTTCAAACTGCGGCTCCCCGGCTCACTTCCGGTTCAAAATGGCGGCGCCCAGGCTCACTTCCGGTTCAAACTGCGGCTCCCCGGCTCACTTCCGGTTCAAAATGGCGGCTCCCCGGCTCACTTCCGGTTCAAAATGGCGGCACCCTAGCTCACTTCCGGTTCAAAATGGCGGCGCCCAGGCTTACCTCCTGTTCAAAATGGCGGCGCCCAGGCTCACTTCCGGTTCAAAATGGCGGCTCCCAGGCTCACTTCCGGTTCAAAATGGCGGCGCCCAGGCTCACTTCCGGTTCAAAATGGCGGCGCCCGGGCTTACTTCCGGTTCAAAATGGCGGCCCCCGGCTCACTTCCGGTTCAAAATGGCTGCGCCCATACTCACTTCCGGTTCAAAATGGCGGCCCCCAGCTCACTTCCGGTTCAAAATGGCGGCGCCCGGGCTCACTTCCGGTTCAAAATGGCGGCGCCCGGGCTCACTTCCAGTTCAAAATGCCGTCCCCCAACTCACTTCCGGTTCAGAATGAACGCTTTTGAGCTCACTTTCGGTTCAAAATAGCGGCGCCCAGGCACACTTCCGGTTCAAAATGGCGGCTTCCAGGCTCACTTCCGGTTCAAAATGGCGGCGCCCAGGCTAACTTCCTGTTCAAAATGGCGGCGCCCTGGCTCACTTCCGGTTCAAAATGGGGGTGCCTGGGCTCAGTTTTGGTTCAAAATGGTGGCGCCCAGGCTCACTTCCGGTTCAAAATGGCGGCGCCCAAGCTCACTTCCGGTTCAAAATGGCTGCACCCAGGCTCACTTCCGGTTCAAAATGGCGGCCCCTGGCTTACTTCCGGTTCAAAATGGCGGCCCTCAGCTCACTTCCGGTTCAAAATGGGGGCGCCTGGGCTCAGTTTTGGTTCAAAATGGCAGCTCCCAGGCTCACTTCCAGTTCAAAATGGCGGCGCCCTGGCTCACTTCCGGTTCAAAATGGCGGCGCCCAGGCTCACTTCCGGTTCAAAATGGCGGCGCCCAGGCTCACTTCCGGTTCAAAATGGCGGCGCCCAGGCTCACTTCCGGTTCAAAATGGCGGCTCCCAGGCTCACTTCCGGTTCAAAATGTCGGCGCCCGGGCTCACTTCCGGTTCAAAATGGCGGCACTTGGCTCATTTCCGGTTCAAAATGGCGGCCCTCAGCTCACTTCCGGTTCAAAATGGGGGCGCCTGTGCTCAGTTTTGGTTCAAATTGGCGGCGCCCGGCTCACTTTCGGTTCAAAATGGTGGCCCCCGGCTCACTTCCGGTTCAAAATGGCGGCCTTCAGCTCACTTCCGGTTCAAAATGGCGGCGCCTGTGCTCAGTTTTGGTTCAAAATGGCGGCGCCCGGGTCACTTTCTTGTTCAAAATGGTGGCGCCCAGGCTCACTTCCGGTTCAAAATGGAGGCGCCCAAGCTCACTTCCGGTTCAAAATGGCGTCGCCCAGGCTCACTTCCGGTTCAAAATGGCGGCCCCGGGCTTACTTCCGGTTCAAAATGGCGACCCTCAGCTCACTTCCGGTTCAAAATGGGGGCGCCTGGGCTCAGTTTTGGTTCAAAATGGCAGCTCCCAGGCTCACTTCCGGTTCAAAATGGCGGCGCCCAGGCTCACTTCCGGTTCAAAATGGCGGCGCCCAGGCTCACTTCCTGTTCAAAATGGTGGCGCCCAGGCTCACTTCCGGTTCAAAATGGCGGCGCCCAAGCTCACTTCCGGTTCAAAATGGCGGCGCCCAGGCTCACATCCGGTTCAAAATGGCGGCCCCCGGCTTACTTCCGGTTCAAAATGTCGGCCCTCAGCTCACTTCCGGTTCAAAATGGGGGCACCTGGGCTCAGTTTTGGTTCAAAATGGCAGTTCCCAGGCTCACTTCCGGTTCAAAATGGCGGCGCCCAGGCTCACTTCCGGTTCAAAATGGCGGCGCCCAGTCTCACTTCCGGTTCAAAATGGCGGCGCCCTGGCTCACTTCCGGTTCAAAATGTCGGCGCCCGGGCTCACTTCCGGTTCAAAATGGCGGCACTTGGCTCACTTCCGGTTCAAAATGGCGGCCCTCAGCTCACTTCCGGTTCAAAATGGGGGCGCCTGTGCTCAGTTTTGGTTCAAATTGGCGGCGCCCGGCTCACTTTCGGTTCAAAATGGTGGCCCCCGGCTCACTTCCGGTTCAAAATGGCGGCCTTCGGCTCACTTCCGGTTCAAAATGGGGGCGCCTGGGCTCAGTTTTTGTTCAAAATGGCGGCTCCCAGGCTCACTTCCGGTTCAAAATGGCGGCCCCCGGGCTCACTTCCGGTTCAAAATGGCGGCCCTTAGGCTCATTTCCGGTTCAAAATGGCGGCGCCCAGGCTCACTTCCGGTTCAGAATGGCGGCGCCCAGGCTCACTTCCGGTTCAAAATGGCGGCGCCCAGGCTCACTTCCGGTTCAAAATGGCGGCGCCCAGGCTCACTTCCGGTTCAAAATGGCTGCCCCCGCCTCACTTCCGGTTCAAAATGACGGCGCCCTGGCTCACTTCCGGTTCAAAATGGCGGCCCCATGCTCACTTCCGGTTCACAATTAAAGCGCCCAGGCTCACTTCCGGTTCAAAATGGCGGCCCCCGGCTCACTTCCTGTTCAAAATGGAGGCTCCCAGGCTCACTTCCGGTTCAAAATGGGGGCGCCCAGGCTCACTTCCGGTTCAAAATGGCTGCCTCCACCTCACTTCCGGTTCAAAATGGCGGCGCCCAGGCTCACTTCCGGTTCAAAATGGCGGCCCCATCCTCACTTCCGGTTCAAAATGGCGGCCCCCAGCTCACTTCCGGTTCAAAATGGCGGCGCCCAGGCTTACTTCCTGTTCAAAATGGGGGCCCCCGGCTCACTTCCGGTTCAAAATGGCGGCGCCCGGGCTCACTTCCGGTTCAAAATGGCTGCGCCCATACTCACTTCCGGTTCAAAATGGCGGCCCCCAGCTCACTTCCGGTTCAAAATGGCGGCGCCCGGGCTCACTTCCGGTTCAAAACGGCGTCGCCCAGGCTCACTTCCGGTTCAAAATGGCGACACCCGTGCTCACTTCCGGTTCAAAATGGTGCCCCGGCTCACTTCCAGTTCAAAATGCCGTCCCCCAACTCACTTCCGGTTCAGAATGAACGCTTTTGAGCTCACTTTCGGTTAAATAGCGGCGCCCAGGCACACTTCCGGTTCAAAATGGCGGCGCCCAAGCTCACTTCCGGTTCAAAATGGCGGCGCCCAGGCTCACTTCCTGTTCAAAATGGCGGCGCCCTGGCTCACTTCCGGTTCAAAATGGGGGTGCCTGGGCTCAGTTTTGGTTCAAAATGGCGGCGCCCAGGCTCACTTCCGGTTCAAAATGGCGGCGCCCAAGCTCACTTCCGGTTCAAAATGGCGGCACCCAGGCTCACTTCCGGTTCAAAATGGCGGCCCCCGGCTTACTTCCGGTTCAAAATGGCGGCCCTCAGCTCACTTCCGGTTCAAAATGGGGGCGCCTGGGCTCAGTTTTGGTTCAAAATGGCAGCTCCCAGGCTCACTTCCGGTTCAAAATGGCGGCGCCCAGGCTCACTTCCGGTTCAAAATGGCGGCGCCCAGGCTCACTTCCGGTTCAAAATGGCGGCGCCCAGGCTCACTTCCGGTTCAAAATGGCGGCGCCCAGGCTCACTTCCGGTTCAAAATGGCGGCGCCCAGGCTCACTTCCGGTTCAAAATGGCGGCGCCCGGCTCACTTCCGGATCAAAATGGCGGCACTTGGCTCATTTCCGGTTCAAAATGGCGGCCCTCAGCTCACTTCCGGTTCAAAATGGGGGCGCCTGTGCTCAGTTTTGGTTCAAATTGGCGGCGCCCGGCTCAGTTTCGGTTCAAAATGGTGGCCCCCGGCTCACTTCCGGTTCAAAATGGCGGCCTTCGGCTCACTTCCGGTTCAAAATGGCGGCCCTCAGCTCACTTCCGGTTCAAAATGGGGGCGCCTGTGCTCAGTTTTGGTTCAAATTGGCGGCGCCCGGCTCACTTTCGGTTCAAAATGGTGGCCCCCGGCTCACTTCCGGTTCAAAATGGCGGCCTTCGGCTCACTTCCGGTTCAAAATGGGGGCGCCTGGGCTCAGTTTTTGTTCAAAATGGCGGCTCCCAGGCTCACTTCCGGTTCAAAATGGCGGCCCCCGGGCTCACTTCCGGTTCAAAATGGCGGCCCTTAGGCTCATTTCCGGTTCAAAATGGCGGCGCCCAGGCTCACTTCCGGTTCAGAATGGCGGCGCCCAGGCTCACTTCCGGTTCAAAATGGCGGCGCCCAGGCTCACTTCCGGTTCAAAATGGCGGCGCCCAGGCTCACTTCCGGTTCAAAATGGCTGCCCCCGCCTCACTTCCGGTTCAAAATGACGGCGCCCTGGCTCACTTCCGGTTCAAAATGGCGGCCCCATGCTCACTTCCGGTTCACAATTAAAGCGCCCAGGCTCACTTCCGGTTCAAAATGGCGGCCCCCGGCTCACTTCCTGTTCAAAATGGAGGCTCCCAGGCTCACTTCCGGTTCAAAATGGGGGCGCCCAGGCTCACTTCCGGTTCAAAATGGCTGCCTCCACCTCACTTCCGGTTCAAAATGGCGGCGCCCAGGCTCACTTCCGGTTCAAAATGGCGGCCCCATCCTCACTTCCGGTTCAAAATGGCGGCCCCCAGCTCACTTCCGGTTCAAAATGGCGGCGCCCAGGCTTACTTCCTGTTCAAAATGGGGGCCCCCGGCTCACTTCCGGTTCAAAATGGCGGCGCCCGGGCTCACTTCCGGTTCAAAATGGCTGCGCCCATACTCACTTCCGGTTCAAAATGGCGGCCCCCAGCTCACTTCCGGTTCAAAATGGCGGCGCCCGGGCTCACTTCCGGTTCAAAACGGCGTCGCCCAGGCTCACTTCCGGTTCAAAATGGCGACACCCGTGCTCACTTCCGGTTCAAAATGGTGCCCCGGCTCACTTCCAGTTCAAAATGCCGTCCCCCAACTCACTTCCGGTTCAGAATGAACGCTTTTGAGCTCACTTTCGGTTAAATAGCGGCGCCCAGGCACACTTCCGGTTCAAAATGGCGGCGCCCAAGCTCACTTCCGGTTCAAAATGGCGGCGCCCAGGCTCACTTCCTGTTCAAAATGGCGGCGCCCTGGCTCACTTCCGGTTCAAAATGGGGGTGCCTGGGCTCAGTTTTGGTTCAAAATGGCGGCGCCCAGGCTCACTTCCGGTTCAAAATGGCGGCGCCCAAGCTCACTTCCGGTTCAAAATGGCGGCACCCAGGCTCACTTCCGGTTCAAAATGGCGGCCCCCGGCTTACTTCCGGTTCAAAATGGCGGCCCTCAGCTCACTTCCGGTTCAAAATGGGGGCGCCTGGGCTCAGTTTTGGTTCAAAATGGCAGCTCCCAGGCTCACTTCCGGTTCAAAATGGCGGCGCCCAGGCTCACTTCCGGTTCAAAATGGCGGCGCCCAGGCTCACTTCCGGTTCAAAATGGCGGCGCCCAGGCTCACTTCCGGTTCAAAATGGCGGCGCCCAGGCTCACTTCCGGTTCAAAATGGCGGCGCCCAGGCTCACTTCCGGTTCAAAATGGCGGCGCCCGGCTCACTTCCGGATCAAAATGGCGGCACTTGGCTCATTTCCGGTTCAAAATGGCGGCCCTCAGCTCACTTCCGGTTCAAAATGGGGGCGCCTGTGCTCAGTTTTGGTTCAAATTGGCGGCGCCCGGCTCACTTTCGGTTCAAAATGGTGGCCCCCGGCTCACTTCCGGTTCAAAATGGCGGCCTTCGGCTCACTTCCGGTTCAAAATGGCGGCGCCTGTGCTCAGTTTTGGTTCAAAATGGCGGCACCCGGCTCACTTCCGGTTCAAAATGGTGGCCCCCGGATCACTTCCGGTTCAAAATGGCGGCGTCCAGGCTCACTTCCGGTTCAAAATGGGGGCGCCTGGGCTCAGTTTTTGTTCAAAATGGCGGCTCCCAGGCTCACTTCCGGTTCAAAATGGCGGCCCCCGGGTTCACTTCCGGTTCAAAATGGCGGCGCCCAGGCTCACTTCCGGTTCAAAATGGCGGCGCCCAGGCTCACTTCCGGTTCAGAATGGCGGCGCCCAGGCTCACTTCCGGATCAAACTGCGGCTCCCCGGCTCGCTTCCGGTTCAAAATGGCGGCTCCCCGGCTCACTACCGGTTCAAAATGGCGGCGCCCAGGCTCACTTCCGGTTCAAAATGGCGGCGCCCAGGCTCACTTCCGGTTCAAAATGGCGGCCCTTAGGCTCATTTCCGGTTCAAAATGGCGGCGCCCAGGCTCACTTCCGGTTCAAAATGGCGGCGCCGGAGCTCACTTCCGGTTCAAAATGGCGGCGCCCAGGCTCACTTCCGGTTCAAAATGGCGGCGCCCAGGCTCACTTCCGGTTCAAAATGGCGGCGCCCAGGCTCACTTCCGGTTCAAAATGGCTGCCCCCGCCTCACTTCCGGTTCAAAATGACGGCGCCCTGGCTCACTTCCGGTTCAAAATGGCGGCCCCATGCTCACTTCCGGTTCACAATTAAAGCGCCCAGGCTCACTTCCGATTCAAAATGGCGGCGCCCGGGCTCACTTCCTGTTCAAAATGGAGGCTCCCGGGCTCACTTCCGGTTCAAAATGGCGGCCCTTAGGCTCATTTCCGGTTCAAAATGGCGGCGCCCAGGCTCACTTCCGGTTCAGAATGGCGGCCCCCAGGCTCACTTCCGGTTCAAAATGGCGGCGCCCAGGCTCACTTCCGGTTCAAAATGGCGGCTTGTCGGCTCACTTCCGGTTCAAAATGGCGGCGCCCAGGCTCACTTCCGGTTCAAAATGGCTGCCCCCGCCTCACTTCCGGTTCAAAATGACGGCGCCCTGGCTCACTTCCGGTTAAAAATGGGGGCGCCCAGGCTCACTTCCGGTTCAAAATGGCGGCGCCCAGGCTCACTTCCGGTTCAAAATGGCGGCGCTTGGGCTCACTTCCGGTTCAAAATGGCGGCACTTGGCTCATTTCCCGTTCAAAATGGCGGCCCTCAGCTCACTTCCGGTTCAAAATGGGGGCGCCTGTGCTCAGTTTTGGTTCAAATTGGCGGCGCCCGGCTCACTTCCTGTTCAAAATGGTGGCCCCCGGCTCACTTCCGGTTCAAAATGGCGGCCTTCGGCTCACTTCCGGTTCAAAATGGCGGCGCCTGTGCTCAGTTTTGGTTCAAAATGGCGGCGCCCGGCTCACTTCCGGTTCAAAATGGTGGCCCCCGGATCACTTCCGGTTCAAAATGGCGGCCTTCGGCTCACTTCCGGTTCAAAATGGGGGCGCCCGGGCTCAGTTTTGGTTCAAAATGGCGGCTCCCAGGCTCACTTCCGGTTCAAAATGGCGGCGCCCAGGCTCACTTCCGGTTCAAAATGGCGGCGCCCAGGCTCACTTCCGGTTCAAAATGGCGGCCCTTAGGCTCATTTCCGGTTCAAAATGGCGGCGCCCAGGCTCACTTCCGGTTCAGAATGGCGGCCCCCAGGCTCACTTCCGGTTCAAAATGGCGGCGCCCAGGCACACTTCCGGTTCAAAATGGCGGCGCCCGGGCTCACTTCCGGTTCAAAATGGCGGCGCCCAGGCTCACTTCCGGTTCAAAATGCCGGTTCCCAGACTCACTTCCGCTTCAAAATGGCGGCGTCCCGGCTCACTTCCGGTTCAAAATGACGGCTCCCAGGCTTTATTCCGGTTCAAAATGGCGGCGCCGAGGCTCACTTCCGGTTGAAAATGGTGGCGCCCAGGCTCACTTCCGGTTCAAAATGGGGGCGCCTGTGCTCAGTTTTGGTTCAAATTGGCGGCGCCCGTCTCACTTTCGGTTCAAAATGGTGGCCCCCGGCTCACTTCCGGTTCAAAATGGCGGCCTTCGGCTCACTTCCGGTTCAAAATGGCGGCGCCTGTGCTCAGTTTTGGTTCAAAATGGCGGCGCCCGGGTCACTTCCGGTTCAAAATGGGGGCGCCTGGGCTCAGTTTTTGTTCAAAATGGCGGCTCCCAGGCTCACTTCCGGTTCAAAATGGCGGCCCCCGGGCTCACTTCCGGTTCAAAATGGCGGCGCCCTGGCTCACTTCCGGTTCAAAATGGCGGCGCCCAGGCTCACTTCCGGTTCAAAATGGCGGCGCCCAGGCTCACTTCCGGTTCAAACTGCGGCTCCCCGGCTCACTTCCGGTTCAAAATGGCGGCTCCCCGACTCACTTCCGGTTCAAAATGGCGGCGCCCAGGCTCACTTCCGGTTCAAAATGGCGCTGCCCAGGCTCACTTCCGGTTCAAAATGGCGGCGCCCAGGCTCACTTCCGGTTCAAAATGGCGGTGCCCAGGCTCACTTCCGGTTCAAAATGGCGGCCCTTAGGCTCATTTCCGGTTCAAAATGGCGGCGCCCAGGCTCACTTCCGGTTCAGAATGGCGGCCCCCAGGCTCACTTCCGGTTCAAAATGGCGGCGCTGAGGCTCACTTCCGGTTCAAAATGGCGGCGCCCAGGCTCACTTCCGGTTCAAAATGGCGGCGCCCAGGCTCACTTCCGGTTCAAAATGGCTGCCCCCGCCTCACTTCCGGTTCAAAATGACGGCGCCCTGGCTCACTTCCGGTTCAAAATGGCGGCCCCATGCTCACTTCCGGTTCACAATTAAGGCGCCCAGGCTCACTTCCGGTTCAAAATGGCGGCCCCCGGCTCACTTCCTGTTCAAAATGGAGGCTCCCAGGCTCACTTCCGGTTCAAAATGGCGGCGCCCAGGCTCACTTCCGGTTCAAAATGGCGGCGCCCAGGCTCACTTCCGGTTCAAAATGGCGGCGCCCAGGCTCACTTCCGGTTCAAAATGGCTGCCCCCGCCTCACTTCCGGTTCAAAATGACGGCGCCCTGGCTCACTTCCGGTTCAAAATGGGGGCGCCCAGGCTCACTTCCGGTTCAAAATGGCGGCGCCCAGGCTCACTTCCGGTTCAAAATGGCGGCGCTTGGGCTCACTTCCGGTTCAAAATGGCGGCACTTGGCTCATTTCCGGTTCAAAATGGCGGCCCTCAGCTCACTTCCGGTTCAAAATGGGGGCGCCTGTGCTCAGTTTTGGTTCAAATTGGCGGCGCCCGGCTCACTTCCGGTTCAAAATGGTTGCCCCCGGCTCACTTCCGGTTCAAAATGGCGGCCTTCGGCTCACTTCCGGTTCAAAATGGCGGCGCCTGTGCTCAGTTTTGGTTCAAAATGGCGGCGCCCGGCTCACTTCCGGTTCAAAATGGTGGCCCCCGGATCACTTCCGGTTCAAAATGGCGGCCTTCGGCTCACTTCCGGTTCAAAATGGGGGCGCCCGGGCTCAGTTTTGGTTCAAAATGGCGGCTCCCAGGCTCACTTCCGGTTCAAAATGGCGGCGCCCAGGCTCACTTCCGGTTCAAAATGGCGGTGCCCAGGCTCACTTCCGGTTCAAAATGGCGGCCCTTAGGCTCATTTCCGGTTCAAAATGGCGGCGCCCAGGCTCACTTCCGGTTCAGAATGGCGGCCCCCAGGCTCACTTCCGGTTCAAAATGGCGGCGCCCAGGCACACTTCCGGTTCAAAATGGCGGCGCCCAGGCTCACTTCCGGTTCAAAATGGCGGCGCCCAGGGTCACTTCCGGTTCAAAATGGCTGCCCCCGCCTCACTTCCGGTTCAAAATGGCGGCGCCCAGGCTCACTTCCGGTTCAAAATGTCGGCGCCTGGGCTCACTTCCGGTTCAAAATGGCGGCACTTGGCTCATTTCCGGTTCAAAATGGCGGCCCTCAGCTCACTTCCGGTTCAAAATGGGGGCGCCTGTGCTCAGTTTTGGTTCAAATTGGCGGCGCCCGGCTCACTTTCGGTTCAAAATGGTGGCCCCCGGCTCACTTCCGGTTCAAAATGGCGGCCTTCGGCTCACTTCCGGTTCAAAATGGCGGCGCCTGTGCTCAGTTTTGGTTCAAAATGGCGGCGCCCGGGTCACTTCCGGTTCAAAATGGTGGCCCCCGGATCACTTCCGGTTCAAAATGGCGGCCTTCGGCTCACTTCCGGTTCAAAATGGGGGCGCCTGGGCTCAGTTTTTGTTCAAAATGGCGGCTCCCAGGCTCACTTCCGGTTCAAAATGGCGGCCCCCGGGCTCACTTCCGGTTCAAAATGGCGGCGCCCAGGCTCACTTCCGGTTCAAAATGGCGGCGCCCAGGCTCACTTCCGGTTCAGAATGGCGGCGCCCAGGCTCACTTCCGGTTCAAACTGCGGCTCCCCGGCTCACTTCCGGTTCAAAATGGCGGCTCCCCGGCTCACTTCCGGTTCAAAATGGCGGCGCCCAGGCTCACTTCCGGTTCAAAATGGCGCTGCCCAGGCTCACTTCCGGTTCAAAATGGCGGCGCCGAGGCTCACTTCCGGTTCAAAATGGCGGTGCCCAGGCTCACTTCCGGTTCAAAATGGCGGCCCTTAGGCTCATTTCCGGTTCAAAATGGCGGCGCCCAGGCTCACTTCCGGTTCAGAATGGCGGCCCCCAGGCTCACTTCCGGTTCAAAATGGCAACGCCCAGGCTCACTTCCGGTTCAAAATGGCGGCGCCCAGGCTCACTTCCGGTTCAAAATGGCGGCGCCCAGGCTCACTTCCGGTTCAAAATGGCTGCCCCCAGGCTCACTTCCGGTTCAAAATGACGGCGCCCTGGCTCACTTCCGGTTCAAAATGGCAGCCCCATGCTCACTTCCGGTTCACAATTAAGGCGCCCAGGCTCACTTCCGGTTCAAAATGGCGGCCCCCGGCTCACTTCCTGTTCAAAATGGAGGCTCCCAGGCTCACTTCCGGTTCAAAATGGCGGCCCTTAGGCTCATTTCCGGTTCAAAATGGCGGCGCCCAGGCTCACTTCCGGTTCAAAATGGCGGCGCCCAGGCTTACTTCCGGTTCAAAACGGCGGCCCCCGGCTCACTTCCTGTTCAAAATGGAGGCTCCCAGGCTCACTTCCGGTTCAAAATGGGGGCGCCCAGGCTCACTTCCGGTTCAAAATGGCGGCGCCCAGGCTCACTTCCGGTTCAAAATGTCGGCGCCCGGGCTCACTTCCGGTTCAAAATGGCGGCACTTGGCTCATTTCCGGTTCAAAATGGCGGCCCTCAGCTCACTTCCGGTTCAAAATGGGGGCGCCTGTGCTCAGTTTTGGTTCAAATTGGCGGCGCCCGGCTCACTTCCGGTTCAAAATGGTGGCCCCCGGCTCACTTCCGGTTCAAAATGGCGGCCCCCAGGCTCACTTCCGGTTCAAAATGGCGGCGCCTGTGCTCAGTTTTGGTTCAAAATGGCGGCGCCCGGCTCACTTCCGGTTCAAAATGGTGGCCCCCGGATCACTTCCGGTTCAAAATGGCGGCCTTCGGCTCACTTCCGGTTCAAAATGGGGGCGCCCGGGCTCAGTTTTGGTTCAAAATGGCGGCTCCCAGGCTCACTTCCGGTTCAAAATGGCGGCGCCCAGGCTCACTTCCGGTTCAAAATGGCGGTGCCCAGGCTCACTTCCGGTTCAAAATGGCGGCCCTTAGGCTCATTTCCGGTTCAAAATGGCGGCGCCCAGGCTCACTTCCGGTTCAGAATGGCGGCCCCCAGGCTCACTTCCGGTTCAAAATGGCGGTGCCCAGGCTCACTTCCGGTTCAAAATGGGGGCGCCCAGGCTCACTTCCGGTTCAAAATGGTGGCGCCCAGGCTCACTTCCGGTTCAAAATGGCTGCCCTCGCCTCACTTCCGGTTCAAAATGGCGGCGCCCAGGCTCACTTCCGTTTCAAAATGGCGGCTCCCAGGCTCACTTCCGGTTCAAAATGGCGGCGCCCGGGCTCACTTCCGGTTCAAAATGGCGGCACTTGGCTCATTTCCGGTTCAAAATGGCGGCCCTCAGCTCACTTCCGGTTCAAAATGGGGGCGCCTGTGCTCAGTTTTGGTTCAAATTGGCAACGCCCGGCTCACTTCCGGTTCAAAATGGTGGCGCAACGGCTCACTTCCGGTTCAAAATGGCGGCCTTCGGCTCACTTCCGGTTCAAAATGGCGGCGCCTGTGCTCAGTTTTGGTTCAAAATGGCGGCGCCCGGCTCACTTCCGGTTCAAAATGGCAGCCCTGGGCTCACTTCCGGTTCAAAATGGCGGTTTTCGGCTCACTTCCGGTTCAAAATGGGGGCGCCTGGGCTCAGTTTTGGTTCAAAATGGCAGCTCCCAGGCTCACTTCCGGTTCAAAATGGCGGCGCCCAGGCTCACTTCCGGTTCAAAATGGCGGCGCCCAGGCTCACTTCCGGTTCAGAATGGCGGCGCCCAGGCTCACTTCCGGTTCAAACTGCGGCTCCCCGGCTCACTTCCGGTTCAAAATGGCGGCTCCCCGGCTCACTTCCGGTTCAAAATGGCGGCGCCCAGGCTCACTTCCGGTTCAATATGGTGCTGCCCAGGCTCACTTCCGGTTCAAAATGGCGGCGCCCAGGCTCACTTCCGGTTCAAAATGGCGCTGCCCTTAGGCTCATTTCCGGTTCAAAATGGCGGCGCCCAGGCTCACTTCCGGTTCAGAATGGCGGCCCCCAGGCTCACTTCCGGTTCAAAATGGCGGCGCTGAGGCTCACTTCCGGTTCAAAATGGCGGCGCCCAGGCTCACTTCCGGTTCAAAATGGCGGCGCCCAGGCTCACTTCCGGTTGAAAATGGCTGCCCCCGCCTCACTTCCGGTTCAAAATGACGGCGCCCAGGCTCACTTCCGGTTCAAAATAGCGGCCCCATGCTCACTTCCGGTTCACAATTAAGGCGCCCAGGCTCACTTCCGGTTCAAAATGGCGGCCCCCGGCTCACTTCCTGTTCAAAATGGAGGCTCCCAGGCTCACTTCCGGTTCAAAATGGCGGCGCCCAGGCTCACTTCCGGTTCAAAATGGCGGCGCCCAGGCTCACTTCCGGTTCAAAATGGCGGCGCCCAGGCTTACTTCCGGTTCAAAATGGCGGCCTTCGGCTCACTTCCGGTTCAAAATGGGGGCGCCTGTGCTCAGTTTTGGTTCAAAATGGCGGCTCCCAGGCTCACTTCCGGTTCAAAATGGCGGCGCCCGGGCTCACTTCCGGTTCAAAATGGCGGCGCCCTGGCTCACTTCCAGTTCAAAATGGCGGCGCTTAGGCTCACTTCCGGTTCAAAATGGCGGAGCCCAGGCTCACTTCCGGTTCAAACTGCGGCTCCCCCGCTCACTTCCGGTTCAAAATGGCGGCTCCCCGGCTCACTTCCGGTTCAAAATGGCGGCGCCCAGGCTCACTTCCGGTTCAAAATGGCGGCGGCACAGGCTCACTTCCGGTTCAAAATGGCGGCGCCCAGGCTCACTTCCGTTCAAAATGGCGGTACCCAGGCTCACTTCCGGTTCAAAATGGCGGCCCTTAGTCTCATTTCCGGTTCAAAATGGCGGCGCCCAGGCTCACTTCCGGTTCAGAATGGCGGCCCCCAGGCTCACTTCCGGTTCAAAATGGCGGCGCCCAGGCTCACTTCCGGTTCAAAATGGCGGCGCCCAGGCTCACTTCCGGTTCAAAATGGCGGCGCCCAGGCTCACTTCCGGTTCAAAATGGCTGCCCCCCCCGCCTCACTTCCGGTTCAAAATGACGGCGCCCTGTCTCACTTCCGGTTCAAAATGGCGGCTCCATGCTCACTTCCGGTTCACAATAAGGCGCCCAGGCTCACTTCCGGTTCAAAATGGGGGCGCCCAGGCTCACTTCCTGTTCAAAATGGAGGCGCCCAGGCTCACTTCCGGTTCAAAATGGCGGCGCCCAGGCTCACTTCCGGTTCAAAATGGCGGCGCCCAGGCTCACTTCCGGTTCAAAATGGCGGCGCCCAGGCTTACTTCCGGTTCAAAATGGCGGCCCCCGGCTCACTTCCGGTTCAAAATGGAGGCTCCCAGGCTCACTTCCGGTTCAAAATGGGGGCGCCCAGGGCTCACTTCCGGTTCAAAATGGCGGCGCCCGGGCTCACTTCCGGTTCAAAATGTCGGCGCCCCGGGCTCACTTCCGGTTCAAAATGGCGGCACTTGGCTCATTTCCGGTTCAAAATGGCGGCCCTCAGCTCACTTCCGTTCAAAATGGGGGCACCTGTGCTCAGTTTTGGTTCAAATTGGCGGCGCCCCGGCTCACTTTCGGTCAAAATGGGGGCCCCCGGCTCACTTCCGGTTCAAAATGGCGGCCTTCGGCTCACTTCCGGTTCAAAATGGCGGCGCCTGTGCTCAGTTTTGGTTCAAAATGGCGGTTCCCCCGGCTCACTTCCGGTTCAAAATGGTGGACCCCGGATCACTTCCGGTTCAAAATGGCGGCCTTTGGCTCACTTCCGGTTCAAAATGGCGGCGCCTGGGCTCAGTTTTGGTTCAAAAATGGCGGCGCCCCGGCTCACTTCCGGTTCAAAATGGTGGCCCCCGGATCACTTCCGGTTCAAAATGGCGGCCTTCGCTCACTTCCGGTTCAAAATGGCGGCGCCCAGGCTCACTTCCGGTTCAGAATGGCGGCCCCCAGGCTCACTTCCGGTTCAACATGGCGGTGCCCAGGCTCACTTCCGGTTCAAAATGGCTGCCCCGCCTCACTTCCGGTTCAAAATGGCGGCGCCCTGGCTCACTTCCGGTTCAAAATGGCGGCCCTCAGCTCACTTCCGGTTCAAAATGGCAGCGCCCAGGCTCACTTCCGGTTCAAAATGGCGGCGCCCAGGCTTACTTCCTGTTCAAAATGGGGGCCCCCCCGGCTCACTTCCGTTCAAAATGGCAGAGCCCAGGCTCACTTCCGGTTCAAAATGGCGGCGCCCAGGCTCACTTCCGGTTCAAAATGGCGGCCCCCAGCTCACTCCGGTTCAAAATGGCGGCGCCCGGGCTCACTTCCGGTTCAAAACGGCGGCGCCCGGGCTCACTTCCGGTTCAAAATGGCGGCGCCCAGGCTCACTTCCGGTTCAAAATGGTGCCCCCGGCTCACTTCCAGTTCAAAATGCCGTCCCCCAACTCACTTCCGGTTCAGAATGAACGCTTTTGGGCTCACTTTCGGTTCAAAATAGCGGCGCCCAGGCACACTTCCGGTTCAAAATGGCGGCGCCCCAGGCTCACTTCCGGTTCAAAATGGCGGCGCCCAGGGCTCACTTCCTGTTCAAAATGGCGGCGCCCTGGCTCACTTCCGGTTCAAAATGGGGGTGCCTGGGCTCAGTTTTGGTTCAAAATGGTGGCGCCCAGGCTCACTTCCGGTTCAAAATGGCGGCGCCCAAGCTCACTTCCGGTTCAAAATGGCGGCGCCCCAGGCTCACTTCCGGTTCAAAATGGCGGCCCCCGGCTTACTTCCGGTTCAAAATGGCGGCCCTCAGCTCACTTCCGGTTCAAAATGGGAGCGCCTGGGCTCAGTTTTGGTTCAAAATGGGGGCGCCCAGGCTCACTTCCGGTTCAAAATGGCGGCGCCCAGGCTCACCTCCGGTTCAAAATGGCGGCGCCCAGGCTCACTTCCGGTTCAAAATGGCGGCGCCCAGGCTCACTTCCGGTTCAAAAATGGCGGCGCCCAGGCTCACTTCCGTTTCAAAATGGCGGCTCCCAGGCTCACTTCCGGTTCAAAATGGCGGCGCCTGTGCTCAGTTTTGGTTCAAAATGGCGGCGCCCGGTCACTTCCGGTTCAAAATGGTGGCCCCCGGATCACTTCCGGTTCAAAATGGCGGCCTTCGTCTCACTTCCGGTTCAAAACGGGGGCGCCTGGGCTCAGTTTTTGTTCAAAATGGCGGCTCCCAGGCTCACTTCCGGTTCAAAATGGCGGCCCCCGGGCTCACTTCCGGTTCAAAATGGCGGCGCCCAGGCTCACTTCCGGTTCAAAATGGCGGCGCCCAGGCTCACTTCCGGTTCAAAATGGCGGCGCCCAGGCTCACTTCCGGTTCAAACTGCGGCTCCCCGGCTCATTTCCGGTTCAAAATGGCGGCTCCCAGGCTCACTTCCGGTTCAAAATGGCGGCGCCCAGGCTCACTTCCGGTTCAAAATGGCGCTGCCCAGGCTCACTTCCGGTTCAAAATGGCGGCCTTCGGCTCACTTCCGGTTCAAAATGGCGGTGCCCAGGCTCACTTCCGGTTCAAAATGGCGGCCCTTAGTCTCATTTCCGGTTCAAAATGGCGGCGCCCAGGCTCACTTCCGGTTCAGAATGGCGGCCCCCAGGCTCACTTCCGGTTCAAAATGGCGGCGCCCAGGCTCACTTCCGGTTCAAAATGGCGGCGCCCAGGCTCACTTCCGGTTCAAAATGGCGGCGCCCAGGCTCACTTCCGGTTCAAAATGGCTGCCCCCGCCTCACTTCCGGTTCGAAATGACGGCGCCCTGTCTCACTTCCGGTTCAAAATGGCGGCCCCATGCTCACTTCCGGTTCACAATTAAGGCGCCCAGGCTCACTTCCGGTTCAAAATGGCGGCCCCCGGCTCACTTCCTGTTCAAAATGGAGGCTCCCAGGCTCACTTCCGGTTCAAAATGGGGGCGCCTGTGCTCAGTTTTGGTTCAAAATGGCGGTTCCCGGCTCACTTCCGGTTCAAAATGGTGGACCCCGGATCACTTCCGGTTCAAAATGGCGGCCTTCGGCTCACTTCCGGTTCAAAATGGGGGCGCCTGGGCTCAGTTTTTGTTCAAAATGGCGGCTCCCAGGCTCACTTCCGGTTCAAAATGGCGGCCCTCAGCTCACTTCCGGTTCAAAATGGGAGCGCCTGGGCTCAGTTTTGGTTCAAAATGGCGGCGCCCAGGCTCACCTCCGGTTCAAAATGGCGGCGCCCAGGCTCACTTCCGGTTCAAAATGGCGGCGCCCAGGCTCACTTCCGGTTCAAAATGGCGGCGCCCAGGCTCACTTCCGTTTCAAAATGGCGGCTCCCAGGCTCACTTCCGGTTCAAAATGGCGGCGCCTGTGCTCAGTTTTGGTTCAAAATGGCGGCGCCCGGGTCACTTCCGGTTCAAAATGGTGGCCCCCGGATCACTTCCGGTTCAAAATGGCGGCCTTCGTCTCACTTCCGGTTCAAAACGGGGGCGCCTGGGCTCAGTTTTTGTTCAAAATGGCGGCTCCCAGGCTCACTTCCGGTTCAAAATGGCGGCCCCCGGGCTCACTTCCGGTTCAAAATGGCGGCGCCCTGGCTCACTTCCAGTTCAAAATGGCGGCGCCCAGGCTCACTTCCGGTTCAAAATGGCGGCGCCCAGGCTCACTTCCGGTTCAAACTGCGGCTCCCCGGCTCATTTCCGGTTCAAAATGGCGGCTCCCAGGCTCACTTCCGGTTCAAAATGGCGGCGCCCAGGCTCACTTCCGGTTCAAAATGGCGCTGCCCAGGCTCACTTCCGGTTCAAAATGGCGGCCTTCGGCTCACTTCCGGTTCAAAATGGCGGTGCCCAGGCTCACTTCCGGTTCAAAATGGCGGCCCTTAGTCTCATTTCCGGTTAAAAATGGCGGCGCCCAGGCTCACTTCCGGTTCAGAATGGCGGCCCCCAGGCTCACTTCCGGTTCAAAATGGCGGCGCCCAGGCTCACTTCCGGTTCAAAATGGCGGCGCCCAGGCTCACTTCCGGTTCAAAATGGCGGCGCCCAGGCTCACTTCCGGTTCAAAATGGCTGCCCCCGCCTCACTTCCGGTTCGAAATGACGGCGCCCTGTCTCACTTCCGGTTCAAAATGGCGGCCCCATGCTCACTTCCGGTTCACAATTAAGGCGCCCAGGCTCACTTCCGGTTCAAAATGGCGGCCCCCGGCTCACTTCCTGTTCAAAATGGAGGCTCCCAGGCTCACTTCCGGTTCAAAATGGGGGCGCCTGGGCTCAGTTTTTGTTCAAAATGGCGGCTCCCAGGCTCACTTCCGGTTCAAAATGGCGGCCCCCGGGCTCACTTCCGGTTCAAAATGGCGGCGCCCAGGCTCACTTCCGGTTCAAAATGGCGGCCCCCGGCTCACTTCCGGTTCAAAATGGAGGCTCCCAGGCTCACTTCCGGTTCAAAATGGGGGCGCCCAGGCTCACTTCCGGTTCAAAATGGCGGCGCCCAGGCTCACTTCCTGTTCAAAATGGCGGCGCCCTGGCTCACTTCCGGTTCAAAATGGGGGTGCCTGGGCTCAGTTTTGGTTCAAAATGGTGGCGCCCAGGCTCACTTCCGGTTCAAAATGGCGGCGCCCAAGCTCACTTCCGGTTCAAAATGGCGGCGCCCAGGCTCACTTCCGGTTCAAAATGGCGGCCCCCGGCTTACTTCCGGTTCAAAATGGCGGCCCTCAGCTCACTTCCGGTTCAAAATTGGAGCGCCTGGGCTCAGTTTTGGTTCAAAATGGCGGCGCCCAGGCTCACTTCCGGTTCAAAATGGCGGCGCCCAGGCTCACCTCCGGTTCAAAATGGCGGCGCCCAGGCTCACTTCCGGTTCAAAATGGCGGCGCCCAGGCTCACTTCCGGTTCAAAATGGCGGCGCCCAGGCTCACTTCCGTTTCAAAATGGCGGCTCCCAGGCTCACTTCCGGTTCAAAATGTCGGCGCCCGGGCTCACTTCCGGTTCAAAATGGCGGCACTTGGCTCATTTTCGGTTCAAAATGGCGGCCCTCAGCTCACTTCCGGTTCAAAATGGGGGCGCCTGTGCTCAGTTTTGGTTCAAATTGGCGGCGCCCGGCTCACTTCCGGTTCAAAATGGTGGCCCCCGGCTCACTTCCGGTTCAAAATGGTGGCCTTCGGCTCACTTCCGGTTCAAAATGGCGGCGCCTGTGCTCAGTTTTGGTTCAAAATGGCGGCGCCCGGCTCACTTCCGGTTCAAAATGGTGGCCCCCGGATCACTTCCGGTTCAAAATGGCGGCCTTCGTCTCACTTCCGGTTCAAAACGGGGGCGCCTGGGCTCAGTTTTTGTTCAAAATGGCGGCTCCCAGGCTCACTTCCGGTTCAAAATGGCGGCCCCCGGGCTCACTTCCGGTTCAAAATGGCGGCGCCCAGGCTCACTTCCGGTTCAAACTGCGGCTCCCCGGCTCATTTCCGGTTCAAAATGGCGGCTCCCCGGCTCACTTCCGGTTCAAAATGGCGGCGCCCAGGCTCACTTCCGGTTCAAAATGGCGCTGCCCAGGCTCACTTCCGGTTCAAAATGGCGGCGCCCAGGCTCACTTCCGGTTCAAAATGGCGGTGCCCAGGCTCACTTCCGGTTCAAAATGGCGGCCCTTAGTCTCATTTCCGGTTAAAAATGGCGGCGCCCAGGCTCACTTCCGGTTCAGAATGGCGGCCCCCAGGCTCACTTCCGGTTCAAAATGGGGGCGCCCAGGCTCACTTCCGGTTCAAAATGGCGGCGCCCAGGCTCACTTCCGGTTCAAAATGGCGGCGCCCAGGCTCACTTCCGGTTCAAAATGGCTGCCCCCGCCTCACTTCCGGTTCGAAATGACGGCGCCCTGTCTCACTTCCGGTTCAAAATGGCGGCCCCATGCTCACTTCCGGTTCACAATTAAGGCGCCCAGGCTCACTTTTGGTTCAAAATGGCGGCCCCCGGCTCACTTCCTGTTCAAAATGGAGGCTCCCAGGCTCACTTCCGGTTCAAAATGGGGGCGCCTGTGCTCAGTTTTGGTTCAAAATGGCGGTTCCCGGCTCACTTCCGGTTCAAAATGGTGGACCCCGGATATCTTCCGGTTCAAAATGGCGGCCTTCGGCTCACTTCCGGTTCAAAATGGGGGCGCCTGGGCTCAGTTTTTGTTCAAAATGGCGGCTCCCAGGCTCACTTCCGGTTCAAAATGGCGGCCCCCGGGCTCACTTCCGGTTCAAAATGGCGGCGCCCAGGCTCACTTCCGGTTCAAAATGGCGGCCCCCGGCTCACTTCCGGTTCAAAATGGAGGCTCCCAGGCTCACTTCCGGTTCAAAATGGGGGCGCCCAGGCTCACTTCCGGTTCAAAATGGCGGCGCCCAGGCTCACTTCCGGTTCAAAATGGCGGTGCCCAGGCTCACTTCCGGTTCAAAATGGTGGCCCTTAGGCTCATTTCCGGTTCAAAATGGCGGCGCCCAGGCTCACTTCCGGTTCAGAATGGCGGCCCCCAGGCTCACTTCCGGTTCAAAATGGCGGCGCCCAGGCTCACTTTCGGTTCAAAATGGCGGCGCCCAGGCTCACTTCCGGTTCAAAATGGCGGCGCCCAGGCTCACTTCCGGTTCAAAATGGCTGCCCCCGCCTCACTTCCGGTTCAAAATGACGGCGCCCTGGCTCACTTCCGGTTCAAAATGGCGGCCCCATGCTCACTTCCGGTTCACAATTAAGGCGCCCAGGCTCACTTCCGGTTCAAAATGGCGGCCCCCGGCTCACTTCCTGTTCAAAATGGAGGCTCCCAGGCTCACTTCCGGTTCAAAATGGCGGCGCCCAGGCTCACTTCCGGTTCAAAATGGCGGCGCCCAGGCTCACTTCCGGTTCAAAATGGCGGCGCCCAGGCTTACTTCCGGTTCAAAATGGCGGCCCCCGGCTCACTTCCTCTTCAAAATGGAGGCTCCCAGGCTCACTTCCGGTTCAAAATGGGGGCGCCCAGGCTCACTTCCGGTTCAAAATGGCGGCGCCCAGGCTCACTTCCGGTTCAAAATGTCGGCGCCCGGGCTCACTTCCGGTTCAAAATGGCGGCACTTGGCTCATTTCCGGTTCAAAATTGCGGCCCTCAGCTCACTTCCGGTTCAAAATGGGGGCGCCTGTGCTCAGTTTTGGTTCAAATTGGCGGCGCCCGGCTCACTTCCGGTTCAAAATGGTGGCCCCCGGCTCACTTCCGGTTCAAAATGGCGGCCTTCGGCTCACTTCCGGTTCAAAATGGCGGCGCCTGTGCTCAGTTTTGGTTCAAAATGGCGGCGCCCGGCTCACTTCCGGTTCAAAATGGTGGCCCCCGGATCACTTCCGGTTCAAAATGGCGGCCTTCGGCTCACTTCCGGTTCAAAATGGGGGCGCCCGGGCTCAGTTTTGGTTCAAAATGGCGGCTCCCAGGCTCACTTCCGGTTCAAAATGGCGGCGCCCAGGCTCACTTCCGGTTCAAAATGGCGGTGCCCAGGCTCACTTCCGGTTCAAAATGGCGGCCCTTAGGCTCATTTCCGGTTCAAAATGGCGGCGCCCAGGCTCACTTCCGGTTCAGAATGGCGGCCCCCAGGCTCACTTCCGGTTCAAAATGGCGGTGCCCAGGCTCACTTCCGGTTCAAAATGGTGGCGCCCAGGCTCACTTCCGGTTCAAAATGGTGGCGCGCAGGCTCACTTCCGGTTCAAAATGGCTGCCCTCGCCTCACTTCCGGTTCAAAATGGCGGCGCCCAGGCTCACTTCCGTTTCAAAATGGCGGCTCCCAGGCTCACTTCCGGTTCAAAATGGCGGCGCCCGGGCTCACTTCCGGTTCAAAATGGCGGCACTTGGCTCATTTCCGGTTCAAAATGGCGGCCCTCAGCTCACTTCCGGTTCAAAATGGGGGCGCCTGTGCTCAGTTTTGGTTCAAATTGGCAACGCCCGGCTCACTTCCGGTTCAAAATGGTGGCGCCACGGCTCACTTCCGGTTCAAAATGGCGGCCTTCGGCTCACTTCCGGTTCAAAATGGCGGCGCCTGTGCTCAGTTTTGGTTCAAAATGGCGGCGCCCGGGTCACTTCCGGTTCAAAATGGCAGCCCTGGGCTCACTTCCGGTTCAAAATGGCGGTTTTCGGCTCACTTCCGGTTCAAAATGGCGGCGCCTGGGCTCAGTTTTGGTTCAAAATGGCAGCTCCCAGGCTCACTTCCGGTTCAAAATGGCGGCGCCCTGGCTCACTTCCGGTTCAAAATGGCGGCGCCCAGGCTCACTTCCGGTTCAGAATGGCGGCGCCCAGGCTCACTTCCGGTTCAAACTGCGGCTCCCCGGCTCACTTCCGGTTCAAAATGGCGGCTCCCCGGCTCACTTCCGGTTCAAAATGGCGGCGCCCAGGCTCACTTCCGGTTCAAAATGGTGCTGCCCAGGCTCACTTCCGGTTCAAAATGGCGGCGCCCAGGCTCACTTCCGGTTCAAAATGGCGGCGCCCAGGCTCACTTCCGGTTCAAAATGGCGCTGCCCTTAGGCTCATTTCCGGTTCAAAATGGCGGCGCCCAGGCTCACTTCCGGTTCAGAATGGCGGCCCCCAGGCTCACTTCCGGTTCAAAATGGCGGCGCTGAGGCTCACTTCCGGTTCAAAATGGCGGCGCCCAGGCTCACTTCCGGTTCAAAATGGCGGCGCCCAGGCTCACTTCCGGTTGAAAATGGCTGCCCCCGCCTCACTTCCGGTTCAAAATGACGGCGCCCTGGCTCACTTCCGGTTCAAAATGGCGGCCCCATGCTCACTTCCGGTTCACAATTAAGGCGCCCAGGCTCACTTCCGGTTCAAAATGGCGGCGCCCGGCTCACTTCCTGTTCAAAATGGAGGCTCCCAGGCTCACTTCCGGTTCAAAATGGCGCTGCCCAGGCTCACTTCCGGTTCAAAATGGCGGCGCCCAGGCTCACTTCCGGTTCAAAATGGCGGCGCCCAGGCTTACTTCCGGTTCAAAATGGCGGCCTTCGGCTCACTTCCGGTTCAAAATGGGGGCGCCTGTGCTCAGTTTTGGTTCAAAATGGCGGCTCCCAGGCTCACTTCCGGTTCAAAATGGCGGCGCTTGGGCTCACTTCCGGTTCAAAATGGCGGCGCCCTGGCTCACTTCCAGTTCAAAATGGCGGCGCTTAGGCTCACTTCCGGTTCAAAATGGCGGAGCCCAGGCTCACTTCCGGTTCAAACTGCGGCTCCCCGGCTCACTTCCGGTTCAAAATGGCGGCTCCCCGGCTCACTTCCGGTTCAAAATGGCGGCGCCCAGGCTCACTTCCGGTTCAAAATGGCGGCGGCACAGGCTCACTTCCGGTTCAAAATGGCGGCGCCCAGGCTCACTTCCGGTTCAAAATGGCGGTGCCCAGGCTCACTTCCGGTTCAAAATGGCGGCCCTTAGTCTCATTTCCGGTTAAAAATGGCGGCGCCCAGGCTCACTTCCGGTTGAGAATGGCGGCCCCCAGGCTCACTTCCGGTTCAAAATGGCGGCGCCCAGGCTCACTTCCGGTTCAAAATGGCGGCGCCCAGGCTCACTTCCGGTTAAAAATGGCGGCGCCCAGGCTCACTTCCGGTTCAAAATGGCTGCCCCCGCCTCACTTCCGGTTCAAAATGACGGCGCCCTGTCTCACTTCCGGTTCAAAATGGCGGCTCCATGCTCACTTCCGGTTCACAATTAAGGCGCCCAGGCTCACTTTCGGTTCAAAATGGGGGCGCCCAGGCTCACTTCCTGTTCAAAATGGAGGCTCCCAGGCTCACTTCCGGTTCAAAATGGCGGCGCCCAGGCTCACTTCCGGTTCAAAATGGCGGCGCCCAGGCTCACTTCCGGTTCAAAATGGCGGCGCCCAGGCTTACTTCCGGTTCAAAATGGCGGCCCCCGGCTCACTTCCGGTTCAAAATGGAGGCTCCCAGGCTCACTTCCGGTTCAAAATGGGGGCGCCCAGGCTCACTTCCGGTTCAAAATGGCGGCGCCCAGGCTCACTTCCGGTTCAAAATGTCGGCGCCCGGGCTCACTTCCGGTTCAAAATGGCGGCACTTGGCTCATTTCCGGTTCAAAATGGCGGCCCTCAGCTCACTTCCGGTTCAAAATGGGGGCACCTGTGCTCAGTTTTGGTTCAAATTGGCGGCGCCCGGCTCACTTTCGGTTCAAAATGGGGGCCCCCGGCTCACTTCCGGTTCAAAATGGCGGCTATCGGCTCACTTCCGGTTCAAAATGGCGGCGCCTGTGCTCAGTTTTGGTTCAAAATGGCGGTTCCCGGCTCACTTCCGGTTCAAAATGGTGGACCCCGGATCACTTCCGGTTCAAAATGGCGGCCTTCGGCTCACTTCCGGTTCAAAATGGCGGTGCCCAGGCTCACTTCCGGTTCAAAATGGCGGCGCCCGGCTCACTTCCGGTTCAAAATGGTGGCCCCCGGATCACTTCCGGTTCAAAATGGCGGCCTTCGGCTCACTTCCGGTTCAAAATGGCGGCGCCCAGGCTCACTTCCGGTTCAGAATGGCGGCCCCCAGGCTCACTTCCGGTTCAACATGGCGGTGCCCAGGCTCACTTCCGGTTCAAAATGGCTGCCCCGCCTCACTTCCGGTTCAAAATGGCGGCGCCCTGGCTCACTTCCGGTTCAAAATGGCGGCCCTCAGCTCACTTCCGGTTCAAAATGGCAGCGCCCAGGCTCACTTCCGGTTCAAAATGGCGGCGCCCAGGCTTACTTCCTGTTCAAAATGGGGGCCCCCGGCTCACTTCCGGTTCAAAATGGCAGAGCCCAGGCTCACTTCCGGTTCAAAATGGCGGCGCCCAGACTCACTTCCGGTTCAAAATGGCGGCCCCCAGCTCACTTCCGGTTCAAAATGGCGGCCCCCGGGCTCACTTCCGGTTCAAAACGGCGGCGCCCGGGCTCACTTCCGGTTCAAAATGGCGGCGCCCAGGCTCACTTCCGGTTCAAAATGGTGCCCCGGCTCACTTCCAGTTCAAAATGCCGTCCCCCAACTCACTTCCGGTTCAGAATGAACGCTTTTGGGCTCACTTTCGGTTCAAAATAGCGGCGCCCAGGCACACTTCCGGTTCAAAATGGCGGCGCCCAGGCTCACTTCCGGTTCAAAATGGCGGCGCCCAGGCTCACTTCCTGTTCAAAATGGCGGCGCCCTGGCTCACTTCCGGTTCAAAATGGGGGTGCCTGGGCTCAGTTTTGGTTCAAAATGGTGGCGCCCAGGCTCACTTCCGGTTCAAAATGGCGGCGCCCAAGCTCACTTCCGGTTCAAAATGGCGGCGCCCAGGCTCACTTCCGGTTCAAAATGGCGGCCCCCGGCTTACTTCCGGTTCAAAATGGCGGCCCTCAGCTCACTTCCGGTTCAAAATGGGAGCGCCTGGGCTCAGTTTTGGTTCAAAATGGCGGCGCCCAGGCTCACTTCCGGTTCAAAATGGCGGCGCCCAGGCTCACTTCCGGTTCAAAATGGCGGCGCCCAGGCTCACTTCCGGTTCAAAATGGCGGCGCCCAGGCTCACTTCCGGTTCAAAATGGCGGCGCCCAGGCTCACTTCCGTTTCAAAATGGCGGCTCCCAGGCTCACTTCCGGTTCAAAATGGCGGCGCCTGTGCTCAGTTTTGGTTCAAAATGGCGGCGCCCGGGTCACTTCCGGTTCAAAATGGTGGCCCCCGGATCACTTCCGGTTCAAAATGGCGGCCTTCGTCTCACTTCCGGTTCAAAACGGGGGCGCCTGGGCTCAGTTTTTGTTCAAAATGGCGGCTCCCAGGCTCACTTCCGGTTCAAAATGGCGGCGCCCAGGCTCACTTCCGGTTCAAAATGGCGGCGCCCAGGCTCACTTCCAGTTCAAAATGGCGGCGCCCAGGCTCACTTCCGGTTCAAAATGGCGGCGCCCAGGCTCACTTCCGGTTCAAACTGCGGCTCCCCGGCTCATTTCCGGTTCAAAATGGCGGCTCCCAGGCTCACTTCCGGTTCAAAATGGCGGCGCCCAGGCTCACTTCCGGTTCAAAATGGCGCTGCCCAGGCTCACTTCCGGTTCAAAATGGCGGCCTTCGGCTCACTTCCGGTTCAAAATGGCGGTGCCCAGGCTCACTTCCGGTTCAAAATGGCGGCCCTTAGTCTCATTTCCGGTTAAAAATGGCGGCGCCCAGGCTCACTTCCGGTTCAGAATGGCGGCCCCCAGGCTCACTTCCGGTTCAAAATGGCGGCGCCCAGGCTCACTTCCGGTTCAAAATGGCGGCGCCCAGGCTCACTTCCGGTTCAAAATGGCGGCGCCCAGGCTCACTTCCGGTTCAAAATGGCTGCCCCCGCCTCACTTCCGGTTCGAAATGACGGCGCCCTGTCTCACTTCCGGTTCAAAATGGCGGCCCCATGCTCACTTCCGGTTCACAATTAAGGCGCCCAGGCTCACTTCCGGTTCAAAATGGCGGCCCCCGGCTCACTTCCTGTTCAAAATGGAGGCTCCCAGGCTCACTTCCGGTTCAAAATGGGGGCGCCTGTGCTCAGTTTTGGTTCAAAATGGCGGTTCCCAGCTCACTTCCGGTTCAAAATGGTGGACCCCGGATCACTTCCGGTTCAAAATGGCGGCCTTCGGCTCACTTCCGGTTCAAAATGGGGGCGCCTGGGCTCAGTTTTTGTTCAAAATGGCGGCTCCCAGGCTCACTTCCGGTTCAAAATGGCGGCCCCCGGGCTCACTTCCGGTTCAAAATGGCGGCCCCCAGGCTCACTTCCGGTTCAAAATGGCGGCCCCCGGCTCACTTCCGGTTCAAAATGGAGGCTCCCAGGCTCACTTCCGGTTCAAAATGGGGGCGCCCAGGCTCACTTCCGGTTCAAAATGGCGGCGCCCAGGCTCACTTCCTGTTCAAAATGGCGGCGCCCTGGCTCACTTCCGGTTCAAAATGGGGGTGCCTGGGCTCAGTTTTGGTTCAAAATGGTGGCGCCCAGGCTCACTTCCGGTTCAAAATGGCGGCGCCCAAGCTCACTTCCGGTTCAAAATGGCGGCGCCCAGGCTCACTTCCGGTTCAAAATGGCGGCCCCCGGCTTACTTCCGGTTCAAAATGGCGGCCCTCAGCTCACTTCCGGTTCAAAATGGGAGCGCCTGGGCTCAGTTTTGGTTCAAAATGGCGGCGCCCAGGCTCACTTCCGGTTCAAAATGGCGGCGCCTAGGCTCACCTCCGGTTCAAAATGGCGGCGCCCAGGCTCACTTCCGGTTCAAAATGGCGGCGCCCAGGCTCACTTCCGGTTCAAAATGGCGGCGCCCAGGCTCACTTCCGTTTCAAAATGGCGGCTCCCAGGCTCACTTCCGGTTCAAAATGGCGGCGCCTGTGCTCAGTTTTGGTTCAAAATGGCGGCGCCCGGGTCACTTCCGGTTCAAAATGGTGGCCCCCGGATCACTTCCGGTTCAAAATGGCGGCCTTCGTCTCACTTCCGGTTCAAAACGGGGGCGCCTGGGCTCAGTTTTTGTTCAAAATGGCGGCTCCCAGGCTCACTTCCGGTTCCAAATGGCGGCCCCCGGGCTCACTTCCGGTTCAAAATGGCGGCGCCCTGGCTCACTTCCAGTTCAAAATGGCGGCGCCCAGGCTCACTTCCGGTTCAAAATGGCGGCGCCCAGGCTCACTTCCGGTTCAAACTGCGGCTCCCCGGCTCATTTCCGGTTCAAAATGGCGGCTCCCCGGCTCACTTCCGGTTCAAAATGGCGGCGCCCAGGCTCACTTCCGGTTCAAAATGGCGCTGCCCAGGCTCACTTCCGGTTCAAAATGGCGGTTTTCGGCTCACTTCCGGTTCAAAATGGGGGCGCCTGGGCTCAGTTTTGGTTCAAAATGGCAGCTCCCAGGCTCACTTCCGGTTCAAAATGGCGGCGCCCTGGCTCACTTCCGGTTCAAAATGGCGGCGCCCAGGCTCACTTCCGGTTCAGAATGGCGGCGCCCAGGCTCACTTCCGGTTCAAACTGCGGCTCCCCGGCTCACTTCCGGTTCAAAATGGCGGCTCCCCGGCTCACTTCCGGTTCAAAATGGCGGCGCCCAGGCTCACTTTTGGTTCAAAATGGTGCTGCCCAGGCTCACTTCCGGTTCAAAATGGCGGCGCCCAGGCTCACTTCCGGTTCAAAATGGCGGCGCCCAGGCTCACTTCCGGTTCAAAATGGCGCTGCCCTTAGGCTCATTTCCGGTTCAAAATGGCGGCGCCCAGGCTCACTTCCGGTTCAGAATGGCGGCCCCCAGGCTCACTTCCGGTTCAAAATGGCGGCGCTGAGGCTCACTTCCGGTTCAAAATGGCGGCGCCCAGGCTCACTTCCGGTTCAAAATGGCGGCGCCCAGGCTCACTTCCGGTTGAAAATGGCTGCCCCCGCCTCACTTCCGGTTCAAAATGACGGCGCCCTGGCTCACTTCCGGTTCAAAATGGCGGCCCCATGCTCACTTCCGGTTCACAATTAAGGCGCCCAGGCTCACTTCCGGTTCAAAATGGCGGCGCCCGGCTCACTTCCTGTTCAAAATGGAGGCTCCCAGGCTCACTTCCGGTTCAAAATGGCGGCGCCCAGGCTCACTTCCGGTTCAAAATGGCGGCGCCCAGGCTCACTTCCGGTTCAAAATGGCGGCGCCCAGGCTTACTTCCGGTTCAAAATGGCGGCCTTCGGCTCACTTCCGGTTCAAAATGGGGGCGCCTGTGCTCAGTTTTGGTTCAAAATGGCGGCTCCCAGGCTCACTTCCGGTTCAAAATGGCGGCGCCCGGGCTCACTTCCGGTTCAAAATGGCGGCGCCCTGGCTCACTTCCAGTTCAAAATGGCGGCGCTTAGGCTCACTTCCGGTTCAAAATGGCGGAGCCCAGGCTCACTTCCGGTTCAAACTGCGGCTCCCCGGCTCACTTCCGGTTCAAAATGGCGGCTCCCCGGCTCACTTCCGGTTCAAAATGGCGGCGCCCGGGCTCACTTCCGGTTCAAAATGGCGGCGGCACAGGCTCACTTCCGGTTCAAAATGGCGGCGCCCAGGCTCACTTCCGGTTCAAAATGGCGGTGCCCAGGCTCACTTCCGGTTCAAAATGGCGGCCCTTAGTCTCATTTCCGGTTAAAAATGGCGGCGCCCAGGCTCACTTCCGGTTGAGAATGGCGGCCCCCAGGCTCACTTCCGGTTCAAAATGGCGGCGCCCAGGCTCACTTCCGGTTCAAAATGGCGGCGCCCAGGCTCACTTCCGGTTAAAAATGGCGGCGCCCAGGCTCACTTCCGGTTCAAAATGGCTGCCCCCGCCTCACTTCCGGTTCAAAATGACGGCGCCCTGTCTCACTTCCGGTTCAAAATGGCGGCTCCATGCTCACTTCCGGTTCACAATTAAGGCGCCCAGGCTCACTTTCGGTTCAAAATGGGGGCGCCCAGGCTCACTTCCTGTTCAAAATGGAGGCTCCCAGGCTCACTTCCGGTTCAAAATGGCGGCGCCCAGGCTCACTTCCGGTTCAAAATGGCGGCGCCCAGGCTCACTTCCGGTTCAAAATGGCGGCGCCCAGGCTTACTTCCGGTTCAAAATGGCGGCCCCCGGCTCACTTCCGGTTCAAAATGGAGGCTCCCAGGCTCACTTCCGGTTCAAAATGGGGGCGCCCAGGCTCACTTCCGGTTCAAAATGGCGGCGCCCAGGCTCACTTCCGGTTCAAAATGTCGGCGCCCGGGCTCACTTCCGGTTCAAAATGGCGGCACTTGGCTCATTTCCGGTTCAAAATGGCGGCCCTCAGCTCACTTCCGGTTCAAAATGGGGGCACCTGTGCTCAGTTTTGGTTCAAATTGGCGGCGCCCGGCTCACTTTCGGTTCAAAATGGGGGCCCCCGGCTCACTTCCGGTTCAAAATGGCGGCTATCGGCTCACTTCCGGTTCAAAATGGCGGCGCCTGTGCTCAGTTTTGGTTCAAAATGGCGGTTCCCGGCTCACTTCCGGTTCAAAATGGTGGACCCCGGATCACTTCCGGTTCAAAATGGCGGCCTTCGGCTCACTTCCGGTTCAAAATGGCGGCGCCTGGGCTCAGTTTTGGTTCAAAATGGCGGCGCCCGGCTCACTTCCGGTTCAAAATGGTGGCCCCCGGATCACTTCCGGTTCAAAATGGCGGCCTTCGGCTCACTTCCGGTTCAAAATGGCGGCGCCCAGGCTCACTTCCGGTTCAGAATGGCGGCCCCCAGGCTCACTTCCGGTTCAACATGGCGGTGCCCAGGCTCACTTCCGGTTCAAAATGGCTGCCCCGCCTCACTTCCGGTTCAAAATGGCGGCGCCCTGGCTCACTTCCGGTTCAAAATGGCGGCCCTCAGCTCACTTCCGGTTCAAAATGGCAGCGGCCAGGCTCACTTCCGGTTCAAAATGGCGGCGCCCAGGCTTACTTCCTGTTCAAAATGGGGGCCCCCGGCTCACTTCCGGTTCAAAATGGCAGAGCCCAGGCTCACTTCCGGTTCAAAATGGCGGCGCCCAGACTCACTTCCGGTTCAAAATGGCGGCCCCCAGCTCACTTCCGGTTCAAAATGGCGGCCCCCGGGCTCACTTCCGGTTCAAAACGGCGGCGCCCGGGCTCACTTCCGGTTCAAAATTGCGGCGCCCAGGCTCACTTCCGGTTCAAAATGGTGCCCCGGCTCACTTCCAGTTCAAAATGCCGTCCCCCAACTCACTTCCGGTTCAGAATGAACGCTTTTGGGCTCACTTTCGGTTCAAAACAGCGGCGCCCAGGCACACTTCCGGTTCAAAATGGCGGCGCCCAGGCTCACTTCCGGTTCAAAATGGCGGCGCCCAGGCTCACTTCCTGTTCAAAATGGCGGCGCCCTGGCTCACTTCCGGTTCAAAATGGGGGTGCCTGGGCTCAGTTTTGGTTCAAAATGGTGGCGCCCAGGCTCACTTCCGGTTCAAAATGGCGGCGCCCAAGCTCACTTCCGGTTCAAAATGGCGGCGCCCAGGCTCACTTCCGGTTCAAAATGGCGGCCCCCGGCTTACTTCCGGTTCAAAATGGCGGCCCTCAGCTCACTTCCGGTTCAAAATGGGAGCGCCTGGGCTCAGTTTTGGTTCAAAATGGCGGCGCCCAGGCTCACTTCCGGTTCAAAATGGCGGCGCCCAGGCTCACTTCCGGTTCAAAATGGCGGCGCCCAGGCTCACTTCCGGTTCAAAATGGCGGCGCCCAGGCTCACTTCCGGTTCAAAATGGCGGCGCCCAGGCTCACTTCCGTTTCAAAATGGCGGCTCCCAGGCTCACTTCCGGTTCAAAATGGCGGCGCCTGTGCTCAGTTTTGGTTCAAAATGGCGGCGCCCGGGTCACTTCCGGTTCAAAATGGTGGCCCCCGGATCACTTCCGGTTCAAAATGGCGGCCTTCGTCTCACTTCCGGTTCAAAACGGGGGCGCCTGGGCTCAGTTTTTGTTCAAAATGGCGGCTCCCAGGCTCACTTCCGGTTCAAAATGGCGGCGCCCAGGCTCACTTCCGGTTCAAAATGGCGGCGCCCAGGCTCACTTCCAGTTCAAAATGGCGGCGCCCAGGCTCACTTCCGGTTCAAAATGGCGGCGCCCAGGCTCACTTCCGGTTCAAACTGCGGCTCCCCGGCTCATTTCCGGTTCAAAATGGCGGCTCCCAGGCTCACTTCCGGTTCAAAATGGCGGCGCCCAGGCTCACTTCCGGTTCAAAATGGCGCTGCCCAGGCTCACTTCCGGTTCAAAATGGCGGCCTTCGGCTCACTTCCGGTTCAAAATGGCGGTGCCCAGGCTCACTTCCGGTTCAAAATGGCGGCCCTTAGTCTCATTTCCGGTTAAAAATGGCGGCGCCCAGGCTCACTTCCGGTTCAGAATGGCGGCCCCCAGGCTCACTTCCGGTTCAAAATGGCGGCGCCCAGGCTCACTTCCGGTTCAAAATGGCGGCGCCCAGGCTCACTTCCGGTTCAAAATGGCGGCGCCCAGGCTCACTTCTGGTTCAAAATGGCTGCCCCCGCCTCACTTCCGGTTCGAAATGACGGCGCCCTGTCTCACTTCCGGTTCAAAATGGCGGCCCCATGCTCACTTCCGGTTCACAATTAAGGCGCCCAGGCTCACTTCCGGTTCAAAATGGCGGCCCCCGGCTCACTTCCTGTTCAAAATGGAGGCTCCCAGGCTCACTTCCGGTTCAAAATGGGGGCGCCTGTGCTCAGTTTTGGTTCAAAATGGCGGTTCCCGGCTCACTTCCGGTTCAAAATGGTGGACCCCGGATCACTTCCGGTTCAAAATGGCGGCCTTCGGCTCACTTCCGGTTCAAAATGGGGGCGCCTGGGCTCAGTTTTTGTTCAAAATGGCGGCTCCCAGGCTCACTTCCGGTTCAAAATGGCGGCCCCCGGATCACTTCCGGTTCAAAATGGCGGCGCCCAGGCTCACTTCCGGTTCAAAATGGCGGCCCCCGGCTCACTTCCGGTTCAAAATGGAGGCTCCCAGGCTCACTTCCGGTTCAAAATGGGGGCGCCCAGGCTCACTTCCGGTTCAAAATGGCGGCGCCCAGGCTCACTTCCTGTTCAAAATGGCGGCGCCCTGGCTCACTTCCGGTTCAAAATGGGGGTGCCTGGGCTCAGTTTTGGTTCAAAATGGTGGCGCCCAGGCTCACTTCCGGTTCAAAATGGCGGCGCCCAAGCTCACTTCCGGTTCAAAATGGCGGCGCCCAGGCTCACTTCCGGTTCAAAATGGCGGCCCCCGGCTTACTTCCGGTTCAAAATGGCGGCCCTCAGCTCACTTCCGGTTCAAAATGGGAGCGCCTGGGCTCAGTTTTGGTTCAAAATCGCGGCGCCCAGGCTCACTTCCGGTTCAAAATGGCGGCGCCTAGGCTCACCTCCGGTTCAAAATGGCGGCGCCCAGGCTCACTTCCGGTTCAAAATGGCGGCGCCCAGGCTCACTTCCGGTTCAAAATGGCGGCGCCCAGGCTCACTTCCGTTTCAAAATGGCGGCTCCCAGGCTCACTTCCGGTTCAAAATGGCGGCGCCTGTGCTCAGTTTTGGTTCAAAATGGCGGCGCCCGGGTCACTTCCGGTTCAAAATGGTGGCCCCCGGATCACTTCCGGTTCAAAATGGCGGCCTTCGTCTCACTTCCGGTTCAAAACGGGGGCGCCTGGGCTCAGTTTTTGTTCAAAATGGCGGCTCCCAGGCTCACTTCCGGTTCCAAATGGCGGCCCCCGGGCTCACTTCCGGTTCAAAATGGCGGCGCCCTGGCTCACTTCCAGTTCAAAATGGCGGCGCCCAGGCTCACTTCCGGTTCAAAATGGCGGCGCCCAGGCTCACTTCCGGTTCAAACTGCGGCTCCCCGGCTCATTTCCGGTTCAAAATGGCGGCTCCCCGGCTCACTTCCGGTTCAAAATGGCGGCGCCCAGGCTCACTTCCGGTTCAAAATGGCGCTGCCCAGGCTCACTTCCGGTTCAAAATGGCGGCCTTCGGCTCACTTCCGGTTCAAAATGGCGGTGCCCAGGCTCACTTCCGGTTCAAAATGGCGGCCCTTAGTCTCATTTCCGGTTAAAAATGGCGGCGCCCAGGCTCACTTCCGGTTCAGAATGGCGGCCCCCAGGCTCACTTCCGGTTCAAAATGGCGGCGCCCAGGCTCACTTCCGGTTCAAAATGGCGGCGCCCAGGCTCACTTCCGGTTCAAAATGGCGGCGCCCAGGCTCACTTCCGGTTCAAAATGGCTGCCCCCGCCTCACTTCCGGTTCGAAATGACGGCGCCCTGTCTCACTTCCGGTTCAAAATGGCGGCCCCATGCTCACTTCCGGTTCACAATTAAGGCGCCCAGGCTCACTTCCGGTTCAAAATGGTGGCCCCCGGCTCACTTCCTGTTCAAAATGGAGGCTCCCAGGCTCACTTCCGGTTCAAAATGGGGGCGCCTGTGCTCAGTTTTGGTTCAAAATGGCGGTTCCCGGCTCACTTCCGGTTCAAAATGGTGGACCCCGGATCACTTCCGGTTCAAAATGGCGGCCTTCGGCTCACTTCCGGTTCAAAATGGGGGCGCCTGGGCTCAGTTTTTGTTCAAAATGGCGGCGCCCAGGCTCACTTCCGGTTCAAAATGGCGGCCCCCGGGCTCACTTCCGGTTCAAAATGGCGGCGCCCAGGCTCACTTCCGGTTCAAAATGGCGGCCCCAAGCTCACTTCCGGTTCAAAATGGAGGCTCCCAGGCTCACTTCCGGTTCAAAATGGGGGCGCCCAGGCTCACTTCCGGTTCAAAATGGCGGCGCCCAGGCTCACTTCCTGTTCAAAATGGCGGCGCCCTGGCTCACTTCCGGTTCAAAATGGGGGTGCCTGGGCTCAGTTTTGGTTCAAAATGGTGGCGCCCAGGCTCACTTCCGGTTCAAAATGGCGGCGCCCAGGCTCACTTCCGGTTCAAAATGGCGGCGCCCAGGCTCACTTCCGGTTCAAAATGGCGGCCCCCGGCTTACTTCCGGTTCAAAATGGCGGCCCTCAGCTCACTTCCGGTTCAAAATGGGAGCGCCTGGGCTCAGTTTTGGTTCAAAATGGCGGCGCCCAGGCTCACTTCCGGTTCAAAATGGCGGCGCCCAGGCTCACCTCCGGTTCAAAATGGCGGCGCCCAGGCTCACTTCCGGTTCAAAATGGCGGCGCCCAGGCTCACTTCCGGTTCAAAATGGCGGCGCCCAGGCTCACTTCCGTTTCAAAATGGCGGCTCCCAGGCTCACTTCCGGTTCAAAATGGCGGCGCCCGGGCTCACTTCCGGTTCAAAATGGCGGCACTTGGCTCATTTTCGGTTCAAAATGGCGGCCCTCAGCTCACTTCCGGTTCAAAATGGGGGCGCCTGTGCTCAGTTTTGGTTCAAATTGGCGGCGCCCGGCTCACTTCCGGTTCAAAATGGTGGCCCCCGGCTCACTTCCGGTTCAAAATGGCGGCCTTCGGCTCACTTCCGGTTCAAAATGGCGGCGCCTGTGCTCAGTTTTGGTTCAAAATGGCGGCGCCCGGGTCACTTCCGGTTCAAAATGGTGGCCCCCGGATCACTTCCGGTTCAAAATGGCGGCCTTCGTCTCACTTCCGGTTCAAAACGGGGGCGCCTGGGCTCAGTTTTTGTTCAAAATGGCGGCTCCCAGGCTCACTTCCGGTTCAAAATGGCGGCCCCCGGGCTCACTTCCGGTTCAAAATGGCGGCGCCCTGGCTCACTTCCAGTTCAAAATTGCGGCGCCCAGGCTCACTTCCGGTTCAAAATGGCGGCGCCCAGGCTCACTTCCGGTTCAAACTGCGGCTCCCCGGCTCATTTCCGGTTCAAAATGGCGGCTCCCCGGCTCACTTCCGGTTCAAAATGGCGGCGCCCAGGCTCACTTCCGGTTCAAAATGGCGCTGCCCAGGCTCACTTCCGGTTCAAAATGGCGGCGCCCAGGCTCACTTCCGGTTCAAAATGGCGGTGCCCAGGCTCACTTCCGGTTCAAAATGGCGGCCCTTAGTCTCATTTCCGGTTAAAAATGGCGGCGCCCAGGCTCACTTCCGGTTCAGAATGGCGGCCCCCAGGCTCACTTCCGGTTCAAAATGGGGGCGCCCAGGCTCACTTCCGGTTCAAAATGGCGGCGCCCAGGCTCACTTCCGGTTCAAAATGGCGGCGCCCAGGCTCACTTCCGGTTCAAAATGGCTGCCCCCGCCTCACTTCCGGTTCGAAATGACGGCGCCCTGTCTCACTTCCGGTTCAAAATGGCGGACCCATGCTCACTTCCGGTTCACAATTAAGGCGCCCAGGCTCACTTTTGGTTCAAAATGGCGGCCCCCGGCTCAGTTCCTGTTCAAAATGGAGGCTCCCAGGCTCACTTCCGGTTCAAAATGGGGGCGCCTGTGCTCAGTTTTGGTTCAAAATGGCGGTTCCCGGCTCACTTCCGGTTCAAAATGGTGGACCCCGGATCACTTCCGGTTCAAAATGGGGGCGCCTGGGCTCAGTTTTTGTTCAAAATGGCGGCTCCCAGGCTCACTTCCGGTTCAAAATGGCGGCCCCCGGGCTCACTTCCGGTTCAAAATGGCGGCGCCCAGGCTCACTTCCGGTTCAAAATGGCGGCCCCCGGCTCACTTCCGGTTCAAAATGGAGGCTCCCAGGCTCACTTCCGGTTCAAAATGGGGGCGCCCAGGCTCACTTCCGGTTCAAAATGGCGGCGCCCAGGCTCACTTCCGGTTCAAAATGGCTGCGCCCGGGCTCACTTCCGGTTCAAAATGGCGGCACTTGGCTCATTTCCGGTTCAAAATGGCGGCACTCAGCTCACTTCCGGTTCAAAATGGGGGCACCTGTGCTCAGTTTTGGTTCAAATTGGCGGCGCCCGGCTCACTTCCGGTTCAAAATGGTGGCCCCCGGCTCACTTCCGGTTCAAAATGGTGGCCTTCGGCTCACTTCCGGTTCAAAATGGCGGCGCCTGTGCTCAGTTTTGGTTCAAAATGGCGGTTCCCGGCTCACTTCCGGTTCAAAATGGTGGACCCCGGATCACTTCCGGTTCAAAATGGCGGCCTTCGGCTCACTTCCGGTTCAAAATGGGGGCGCCTGTGCTCAGTTTTGGTTCAAAATGGCGGCGCCCGGGTCACTTCCGGTTCAAAATGGTGGCCCCCGGATCACTTCCGGTTCAAAATGGCGGCCTTCGGCTCACTTCCGGTTCAAAATGGGGGCGCCTGGGCTCAGTTTTTGTTCAAAATGGCGGCTCCCAGGCTCACTTCCGGTTCAAAATGGCGGCGCCCAGGCTCACTTCCGGTTCAAAATGGTGGTGCCCAGGCTCACTTCCGGTTCAAAATGGCGGCCCTTAGGCTCATTTCCGGTTCAAAATGGCGGCGCCCAGGCTCACTTCCGGTTCAGAATGGCGGCCCCCAGGCTCACTTCCGGTTCAAAATGGGGGCGCCCAGGCTCACTTCCGGTTCAAAATGGCGGCGCCCAGGCTCACTTCCGGTTCAAAATGGCGGCGCCCAGGCTCACTTCCGGTTCAAAATGGCTGCCCCCGCCTCACTTCCGGTTCAAAATGGCGGCGCCCTGGCTCACTTCCGGTTCAAAATGTCGACGCCCGGGCTCACTTCCGGTTCAAAATGGCGGCACTTGGCTCATTTCCGGTTCAAAATGGCGGCCCTCAGCTCACTTCCGGTTCAAAATGGGGGCGCCTGTACTCAGTTTTGGTTCAAATTGGCGGCGCCCGGCTCACTTTCGGTTCAAAATGGTGGCCCCCGGCTCACTTCCGGTTCAAAATGGCGGCCTTCGGCTCACTTCCGGTTCAAAATGGGGGCGCCTGTGCTCAGTTTTGGTTCAAAATGGCGGCGCCCGGCTCACTTCCGGTTCAAAATGGTGGCCCCCGGATCACTTCCGGTTCAAAATGGCGGCCTTCGGCTCACTTCCGGTTCAAAATGGGGGCGCCTGGGCTCAGTTTTTGTTCAAAATGGCGGCTCCCAGGCTCACTTCCGGTTCAAAATGGCGGCCCCCGGGCTCACTTCCGGTTCAAAATGGCGGCGCCCTGGCTCACTTCCGGTTCAAAATGGCGGCGCCCAGGCTCACTTCCGGTTCAGAATGGCGGCGCCCAGGCTCACTTCCGGTTCAAACTGCGGCTCCCCGGCTCACTTCCGGTTCAAAATGGCGGCTCCCCGGCTCACTTCCGGTTCAAAATGGCGGCGCCCAGGCTCACTTCCGGTTCAAAATGGCGCTGCCCAGGCTCACTTCCGGTTCAAAATGGCGGCGCCCAGGCTCACTTCCGGTTCAAAATGGCGGTGCCCAGGCTCACTTCCGGTTCAAAATGGCGGCCCTTAGGCTCACTTCCGGTTCAAAATGGCGGCGCCCAGGCTCACTTCCGGTTCAGAATGGCGGCCCCCAGGCTCACTTCCGGTTCAAAATGGCGGCGCCCAGGCTCACTTCCGGTTCAAAATGGCGGCGCCCAGGCTCACTTCCGGTTCAAAATGGCGGCGCCCGCCTCACTTCCGGTTCAAAATGACGGCGCCCTGGCTCACTTCCGGTTCAAAATGGCGGCCCCATGCTCACTTCCGGTTCACAATTAAGGCGCCCAGGCTCACTTCCGGTTCAAAATGGCGGCCCCCGGCTCACTTCCGGTTCAAAATGGAGGCTCCCAGGCTCACTTCCGGTTCAAAATGGCGGCGCCCAGGCTCACTTCCGGTTCAAAATGGCGGCGCCCAGGCTCACTTCCGGTTCAAAATGGCGGCGCCTGGCTCACTTCCGGTTCAAAATGGCGGCGCCCGTGCTCACTTTCTGTTCAAAATGGAGGCTCCCAGGCACACTTCCGGTTCAAAATGGGGGCGCCCAGGCTCACTTCCGGTTCAAAATGGCGGCGCCCGGGCTCACTTCCGGTTCAAAATGTCGGCGCCCGGGCTCACTTCCGGTTCAAAATGGCGGCACTTGGCTCATTTCCGGTTCAAAATGGCGGCCCTCAGCTCACTTCCGGTTCAAAATGGGGGCGCCTGTGCTCAGTTTTGGTTCAAATTGGCGGCGCCCGGCTCACTTCCGGTTCAAAATGGTGGCCCCCGGCTCACTTCCGGTTCAAAATGGCGGCCTTCGGCTCACTTCCGGTTCAAAATGGCGGCGCCTGTGCTCAGTTTTGGTTCAAAATGGCGGCGCCCGGCTCACTTCCGGTTCAAAATGGTGGCCCCCGGATCACTTCCGGTTCAAAATGGCGGCCTTCGGCTCACTTCCGGTTCAAAATGGGGGCGCCCGGGCTCAGTTTTTGTTCAAAATGGCGGCGCCCAGGCTCACTTCCGGTTCAAAATGGCGGCGCCCAGGCTCACTTCCGGTTCAAAATGGCGGTGCCCAGGCTCACTTCCGGTTCAAAATGGCGGCCCTTAGGCTCATTTCCGGTTCAAAATGGCGGCACCCAGGCTCACTTCCGGTTCAGAATGGCGGCCCCCAGGCTCACTTCCGGTTCAAAATGGCGGTGCCCAGGCTCACTTCCGGTTCAAAATGGCGGCGCCCAGGCTCACTTCCGGTTCAAAATGGTGGCGCCCAGTCTCACTTCCGGTTCAAAATGGCTGCCCCGCCTCACTTCCGGTTCAAAATGGCGGCGCCCTGGCTCACTTCCGGTTCAAAATGGCGGCCCTCAGCTCACTTCCGGTTCAAAATGGCGGCCCCCAGCTCACTTCCAGTTCAAAATGGCGGCGCCCAGGCTTACTTCCTGTTCAAAATGGGGGCCCCCGGCTCACTTCCGGTTCAAAATGGCGGCTCCCCGGCTCACTTCCGGTTCAAAATGGCGGCGCCCGGGCTCACTTCCGGTTCAAAATGGCGGCCCCCAGCTCACTTTCGGTTCAAAATGGCGGCCCCCGGGCTCACTTCCGGTTCAAAACGGCGGCGCCCGGGCTCACTTCCGGTTCAAAATGGCGACACCCGTGCTCACTTCCGGTTCAAAATGGTGCCCCGGCTCACTTCCAGTTCAAAATGCCGTCCCCCAACTCACTTCCGGTTCAGAATGAACGCTTTTGAGCTCACTTTCGGTTCAAAATAGCGGCGCCCAGGCACACTTCCGGTTCAAAATGGCGGCGCCCAGGCTCACTTCCGGTTCAAAATGGCGGCGCCCAGGCTCACTTCCTGTTCAAAATGGCGGCGCCCTGGCTCACTTCCGGTTCAAAATGGGGGTGCCTGGGCTCAGTTTTGGTTCAAAATGGTGGCGCCCAGGCTCACTTCCGGTTCAAAATGGCGGCGCCCAAGCTCACTTCCGGTTCAAAATGGCGGCGCCCAGGCTCACTTCCGGTTCAAAATGGCGGCCCCCGGCTCACTTCCTGTTCAAAATGGCGGCCCTCAGCTCACTTCCGGTTCAAAATGGGAGCGCCTGGGCTCAGTTTTGGTTCAAAATGGCGGCGCCCAGGCTCACTTCCGGTTCAAAATGGCGGCGCCCGGGCTCACTTCCGGTTCAAAATGGCGGCACCCAGGCTCACTTCCGGTTCAAAATGGCGGCCCCCGGCTTGCTTCCGGTTCAAAATGTCGGCCCTCAGCTCACTTCCGGTTCAAAATGGGGGCGCCTGGGCTCAGGTTTGGTTCAAAATGGCAGCTCCCAGGCTCACTTCCGGTTCAAAATGGCGGCGCTTGGGCTCACTTCCGGTTCAAAATGGCGGCGCCCAGGCTCACTTCCGGTTCCGAATGGCGGCGCCCAGGCTCACTTCCGGTTCAAAATGGCGGCACCCAGGCTCACTTCCGGTTCAGAATGGCGGCCCCCAGGCTCACTTCCGGTTCAAAATGGCGGTGCCCAGGCTCACTTCCGGTTCAAAATGGCGGCGCCCAGGCTCACCTCCGGTTCAAAATGGCGGCGCCCAGGCTCACTTCCGGTTCAAAATGGCGGCGCCCAGGCTCACTTCCGGTTCAAAATGGCGGCGCCCAGGCTCACTTCCGTTTCAAAATGGCGGCTCCCAGACTCACTTCCGGTTCAAAATGTCGGCGCCCGGGCTCACTTCCGGTTCAAAATGGCGGCACTTGGCTCATTTCCGGTTCAAAATGGCGGACCTCAGCTCACTTCGGTTCAAAATGGGGGCGCCTGTGCTCAGTTTTGGTTCAAATTGGCGGCGCCCGGCTCACTTCCGGTTCAAAATGGTGGCCCCCGGCTCACTTCCGGTTCAAAATGGCGGCCTTCGGCTCACTTCCGGTTCAAAATGGCGGCGCCTGTGCTCAGTTTTGGTTCAAAATGGCGGCGCCCGGCTCACTTCCGGTTCAAAATGGTGGCCCCCGGATCACTTCCGGTTCAAAATGGCGGCCTTCGGCTCACTTCCGGTTCAAAATGGGGGCGCCCGGGCTCAGTTTTTGTTCAAAATGGCGGCTCCCAGGCTCACTTCCGGTTCAAAATGGCGGCGCCCAGGCTCACTTCCGGTTCAAAATGGCGGTGCCCAGGCTCACTTCCGGTTCAAAATGGCGGCCCTTAGGCTCATTTCCGGTTCAAAATGGCAGCTCCCAGGCTCACTTCGGTTCAGAATGGCGGCCCCCAGGCTCACTTCCGGTTCAAAATGGCGGTGCCCAGGCTCACTTCCGGTTCAAAATGGCGGCGCCCAGGCTCACTTCCGGTTCAAAATGGTGGCGCCCAGGCTCACTTCCGGTTCAAAATGGCTGCCCCGCCTCACTTCCGGTTCAAAATGGCGGCGCCCTGGCTCACTTCCGGTTCAAAATGGCGGCGCCCAGGCTCACTTCCGGTTCAAAATGGCGGCCCCCAGCTCACTTCCGGTTCAAAATGGCGGCGCCCAGGCTTACTTCCTGTTCAAAATGGGGGCCCCCGGCTCACTTCCGGTTCAAAATGGCAGAGCCCAGGCTCACTTCCGGTTCAAAATGGCGGCGCCCTGCCTCACTTCCGGTTCAAAATGGCGGCGCCCAGCTCACTTCCGGTTCAAAATGTCGGCGCTTGAGCTCACTTCGGTTCAAAACGGCGGCGCCCGGGCTCACTTCCGGTTCAAAATGGCGACACCCGTGCTCACTTCCGGTTCAAAATGGTGCCCCGGCTCACTTCCAGTTCAAAATGCCGTCCCCCAACTCACTTCCGGTTCAGAATGAACGCTTTTGGGCTCACTTTCGGTTCAAAATAGCGGCGCCCAGGCACACTTCCGGTTCAAAATGGCGGCGCCCAGGCTCACTTCCGGTTCAAAATGGCGGCGCCTGTGCTCAGTTTTGGTTCAAAATGGCGGCGCCCGGCTCACTTCCGGTTCAAAATGGTGGCCCCCGGATCACTTCCGGTTCAAAATGGCGGCCTTCGGCTCACTTCCGGTTCAAAATGGGGGCGCCCGGGCTCAGTTTTTGTTCAAAATGGCGGCTCCCAGGCTCACTTCCGGTTCAAAATGGCGGCGCCCAGGCTCACTTCCGGTTCAAAATGGCGGTGCCCAGGCTCACTTCCGGTTCAAAATGGCGGCCCTTAGGCTCATTTCCGGTTCAAAATGGCAGCTCCCAGGCTCACTTCCGGTTCAGAATGGCGGCCCCCAGGCTCACTTCCGGTTCAAAATGGCGGTGCCCAGGCTCACTTCCGGTTCAAAATGGCGGCGCCCAGGCTCACTTCCGGTTCAAAATGGTGGCGCCCAGGCTCACTTCCGGTTCAAAATGGCTGCCCCGCCTCACTTCCGGTTCAAAATGGCGGCGCCCTGGCTCACTTCCGGTTCAAAATGGCGGCGCCCAGGCTCACTTCCGGTTCAAAATGGCGGCCCCCAGCTCACTTCCGGTTCAAAATGGCGGCGCCCAGGCTTACTTCCTGTTCAAAATGGGGGCCCCCGGCTCACTTCCGGTTCAAAATGGCAGAGCCCAGGCTCACTTCCGGTTCAAAATGGCGGCGCCCAGACTCACTTCCGGTTCAAAATGGCGGCGCCCAGCTCACTTCCGGTTCAAAATGTCGGCGCCCGAGCTCACTTCCGGTTCAAAACGGCGGCGCCCGGGCTCACTTCCGGTTCAAAATGGCGACACCCGTGCTCACTTCCGGTTCAAAATGGTGCCCCGGCTCACTTCCAGTTCAAAATGCCGTCCCCCAACTCACTTCCGGTTCAGAATGAACGCTTTTGGGCTCACTTTCGGTTCAAAATAGCGGCGCCCAGGCACACTTCCGGTTCAAAATGGCGGCGCCCAGGCTCACTTCCGGTTCAAAATGGCGGCGCCCAGGCTCACTTCCTGTTCAAAATGGCGGCGCCCTGGCTCACTTCCGGTTCAAAATGGGGGTGCCTGGGCTCAGTTTTGGTTCAAAATGGTGGCGCCCAGGCTCACTTCCGGTTCAAAATGGCGGCGCCCAAGCTCACTTCCGGTTCAAAATGGCGGCGCCCAGGCTCACTTCCGGTTCAAAATGGCGGCGCCCAGGCTCACTTCCGGTTCAAAATGGCGGCCCTCAGCTCACTTCCGGTTCAAAATGGGAGCGCCTGGGCTCAGTTTTGGTTCAAAATGGCGGCGCCCAGGCTCACTTCCGGTTCAAAATGGCGGCGCCCAGGCTCACCTCCGGCTCAAAATGGCGGCGCCCAGGCTCACTTCCGGTTCAAAATGGCGGCGCCCAGGCTCACTTCCGGTTCAAAATGGCGGCGCCCAGGCTCACTTCCGTTTCAAAATGGCGGCTCCCAGACTCACTTCCGGTTCAAAATGTCGGCGCCCGGGCTCACTTCCGGTTCAAAATGGCGGCACTTGGCTCATTTCCGGTTCAAAATGGCGGCCCTCAGCTCACTTCCGGTTCAAAATGGGGGCGCCTGTGCTCAGTTTTGGTTCAAATTGGCGGCGCCCGGCTCACTTCCGGTTCAAAATGGTGGCCCCCGGCTCACTTCCGGTTCAAAATGGCGGCCTTCGGCTCACTTCCGGTTCAAAATGGCGGCGCCTGTGCTCAGTTTTGGTTCAAAATGGCGGCCCCCGGCTCACTTCCGGTTCAAAATGGTGGCCCCCGGATCACTTCCGGTTCAAAATGGCGGCCTTCGGCTCACTTCCGGTTCAAAATGGGGGCGCCTGTGCTCAGTTTTGGTTCAAAATGGCGGCTCCCAGGCTCACTTCCGGTTCAAAATGGTGGCCCCCGGGCTCACTTCCGGTTCAAAATGTCGGCGCCCTGGCTCACTTCCAGTTCAAAATGGCGGCGCCCAGGCTCACTTCCGGTTCAAAATGGCGGCGCCCAGGCTCACTTCCGGTTCAAAATGGTGGCTCCCCGGCTCACTTCCGGTTCAAAATGGCGGCTCCCCGGCTCACTTCCGGTTCAAAATGGCGGCGCCCAGGCTCACTTCCGGTTCAAAATGGCGGCGGCACAGGCTCACTTCCGGTTCAAAATGGCGGCGCCCAGGCTCACTTCCGGTTCAAAATGGCGGCGCCCAGGCTCACTTCCGGTTCAAAATGGCGGCCCTTAGGCTCATTTCCGGTTCAAAATGGCGGCGCCCAGGCTCACTTCCGGTTCAGAATGGCGGCCCCCAGGCTCACTTCCGGTTCAAAATGGCGGCGCCCAGGCTCACTTCCGGTTCAAAATGGCGGCGCCCAGGCTCACTTCCGGTTCAAAATGGCGGCGCCCAGGCTCACTTCCGGTTCAAAATGGCTGCCCCCGCCTCACTTCCTGTTCAAAATGGCGGCGCCCTGTCTCACTTCCGGTTCAAAATGGCGGCCCCATGCTCACTTCCGGTTCACAATTAAGGCGCCCAGGCTCACTTCCGGTTCAAAATGGGGGCGCCCAGGCTCACTTCCTGTTCAAAATGGAGGCTCCCAGGCTCACTTCCGGTTCAAAATGGCGGCGCCCAGGCTCACTTCCGGTTCAAAATGGCGGCGCCCGGGCTCACTTCCGGTTCAAAATGGCGGCGCCCAGGCTTACTTCCGGTTCAAAATGGCGGCCCCCGGCTCACTTCCGGTTCAAAATGGAGACTCCCAGGCTCACTTCCGGTTCAAAATGGGGGCGCCCGGGCTCACTTCCGGTTCAAAATGGCGGCGCCCAGGCTCACTTCCGGTTCAAAATGGGGGCGCCCGGGCTCACTTCCGGTTCAAAATGGCGGCACATGGCTCATTTCCGGTTCAAAATGGCGGCCCTCAGCTCACTTCCGGTTCAAAATGGGGGCACCTGTGCTCAGTTTTGGTTCAAATTGGCGGCGCCCGGCTCACTTCCGGTTCAAAATGGTGGCCCCCGGCTCACTTCCGGTTCAAAATGGCGGCCTTCGGCTCACTTCCGGTTCAAAATGGCGGCGCCTGTGCTCAGTTTTGGTTCAAAATGGCGGTTCCCGGCTCACTTCCGGTTCAAAATGGTGGACCCCGGATCACTTCCGGTTCAAAATGGCGGCCTTCGGCTCACTTCCGGTTCAAAATGGCGGCGCCTGTGCTCAGTTTTGGTTCAAAATGGCGGCGCCCGGCTCACTTCCGGTTCAAAATCGTGGCCCCCGGATCACTTCCGGTTCAAAATGGCGGCCTTCGGCTCACTTCCGGTTCAAAATGGGGGCGCCTGGGATCAGTTTTTGTTCAAAATGGCGGCTCCCAGGCTCACTTCCGGTTCAAAATGGCGGCGCCCAGGCTCACTTCCGGTTCAAAATGGTGGTGCCCAGGCTCACTTCCGGTTCAAAATGGCGGCCCTTAGGCTCATTTCCGGTTCAAAATGGCGGCGCCCAGGCTCACTTCCGGTTCAGAATGGCGGCCCCCAGGCTCACTTCCGGTTCAAAATGGCGGCGCCCAGGCTCACTTCCGGTTCAAAATGGCGGCGCCCAGGCTCACTTCCGGTTCAAAATGGCGGCGCCCAGGCTCACTTCCGGTTCAAAATGGCGGCGCCCAGGCTCACTTCCGGTTCAAAATGGCGGCTCCCAGGCTCACTTCCGGTTCAAAATGTCGGCGCCCGGGCTCACTTCCGGTTCAAAATGGCGGCACTTGGCTCATTTCCGGTTCAAAATGGCGGCCCTCAGCTCACTTCCGGTTCAAAATTGGGGCGCCTGTGCTCAGTTTTGGTTCAAATTGGCGGCGCCCGGCTCACTTTCGGTTCAAAATGGTGGCCCCCGGCTCACTTCCGGTTCAAAATGGCGGCCTTCGGCTCACTTCCGGTTCAAAATGGTGGCGCCTGTGCTCAGTTTTGGTTCAAAATGGCGGCGCCCGGGTCACTTCCGGTTCAAAATGGTGGCCCCCGGATCACTTCCGGTTCAAAATGGCGGCGTTCGGCTCACTTCCGGTTCAAAATGGGGGCGCCTGGGCTCAGTTTTTGTTCAAAATGGCGGCTCCCAGGCTCACTTCCGGTTCAAAATGGCGGCCCCCGGGCTCACTTCCGGTTCAAAATGGCGGCGCCCTGCCTCACTTTCGGTTCAAAATGGCGGCGCCCAGGCTCACTTCCGGTTCAGAATGGCGGCGCCCAGGCTCACTTCCGGTTCAAACTGCGGCTCCCCGGCTCACTTCCGGTTCAAAATGGCGGCTCCCCGGCTCACTTCCGGTTCAAAATGGCGGCGCCCAGGCTCACTTCCGGTTCAAAATGGCGCTGCCCAGGCTCACTTCCGGTTCAAAATGGCGGCGCCCAGGCTCACTTCCGGTTCAAAATGGCGGTGCCCAGGCTCACTTCCGGTTCAAAATGGCGGCCCTTAGGCTCATTTCCGGTTCAAAATGGCGGCGCCCAGGCTCACTTCCGGTTCAAAATGGCGGCGCCTGTGCTCAGTTTTGGTTCAAAATGGCGGCGCCCGGCTCACTTCCGGTTCAAAATGGTGGCCCCCGGATCACTTCCGGTTCAAAATGGCGGCCCCATGCTCACTTCCGGTTCAAAATGGGGGCGCCCGGGCTCAGTTTTTGTTCAAAATGGCGGCTCCCAGGCTCACTTCCGGTTCAAAATGGCGGCGCCCAGGCTTACTTCCGGTTTAAAATGGCGGTGCCCAGGCACACTTCCGGTTCAAAATGGCGGCCCTTAGGCTCATTTCCGGTTCAAAATGGCGGCGCCCAGGCTCACTTCCGGTTCAGACTGGCGGCCCCCAGGCTCACTTCCGGTTCAAAATGGCGGCCCCCGGCTCACTTCCGGTTCAAAATGGCGGCGCCCAGGCTCACTTCCGGTTCAAAATGGTGGCGCCCAGGCTCACTTCCGGTTCAAAATGGCTGCCCCGCCTCACTTCCGGTTCAAAATGGCGGCGCCCTGGCTCACTTCCGGTTCAAAATGGGGGCCCTCAGCTCACTTCCGGTTCAAAATGGCGGCGCCCAGGCTCACTTCCGGTTCAAAATGGCGGCGCCCAGGCTCACTTCCGGTTCAAAATGGCGGCGTCCAGGCTCACTTCCCGTTCAAAATGGCAACTCCCAGGCTCACTTCCGGTTCAAAATGGCGGCCCCATGCTCACTTCCGGTTCAAAATTAAGGCGCACAGGCTCACTTCCGGTTCAAAATGGCGGCGCCCGGCTCACTTCCTGTTCAAAATGGCGGCGCCAGACTCACTTCCGGTTCAAAATGGCGGCACTTGGCTCATTTCCGGTTCAAAATGGCGGCCCTCAGCTCACTTCCGGTTTAAATTGGGGGCGCCTTTGCTCAGTTTTGGTTAAAAATGGCGGCGCCCGGCTCACTTCCGGTTCAAAATGGTGGCCCCCGGATCACTTCCGGTTCAAAATGGGGGCGCCTGGGCTCAAATTTTGTTCAAAATGGCGGCTCCCAGGCTCACTTTCGGTTCAAAATGGCGGCCCCCGGGCTCACTTCCGGTTCAAAATGGCGGCGCCCAGGCTCACTTCCGGTTCAAAATGGCGGCGCCCAGGCTCACTTCCGGTTCAGAATGGCGGCGCCCAGGCTCACTTCCGGTTGAAAATGGCGGCGCCCAGGCTCACTTCCGGTTCAAAATGGCGGCGCCCAGGCTCACTTCCGGTTCAAAATGGCGGCCCCCAGCTCACTTCCGGTTCAAAATGGCGGCGCCCGGGCTCATTTCCGGTTCAAAATGGCGGCGCCCAGGCTCACATCCGGTTCAAAATGGCGACACCCGTGCTCACTTCCGGTTCAAAATGGTGCCCCAGCTCACTTCCGGTTCAAAATGCCGGCCCCCAACTCACTTCCGGTTCAGAATGAACGCTTTTGGGCTCACTTTCGGTTCAAAATAGCGGCGCCCAGGCACACTTCCGGTTCAAAATGGCGGCGCCCAGGCTCACTTCCGGTTCAAAATGGCGGCGCCCAGGCTCACTTCCTGTTCAAAATGGCGGCGCCCTGGCTCACTTCCGGTTCAAAATGGCGGCGCCCGGGCTCACTTCCGGTTCAAAATGGCGGCGCCTGTGCTCAGTTTCGGTTCAAAATGGCGGCGCCCGGGCTCACTTCCGGTTCAGAATGGCGGCGCTCGGCCTCACTTCCGGTTCAAAGTGGCGGCCCCCGGACTCACTTTCGGTTCAAAATGGCGGCGCCCGGGCTCACTTCCGGGTGAAAATGGCGGCGCCCTGGCTCACTTCCGGTTCAAAATGGCCGCGCCCTGGCTCACTTCCGGTTCAAAATGGCGGCGCCCTGGCTCACTTCCGGTTCAAAATGGCGGCGCCCAGGCTCACTTCCGGTTCAAAATGGCGGCGCCCAGGCTCACTTCCGGTCCAAAATGGCGGCGCCCAGGCTCACTTCCGATTCAAAATGGCAGCACCCGGGCTCACTTCCGGTTCAAAATGGCGGCGCCCCGGCTCACTTCCGGTTCAAAATGGCGGCGCCCTGGCTCACTTCCCGTTCAAAATGGCAGCGCCCAGGCTCACTTCCGGTTCAAAATGGCGGCGACCGGGCTCACTTCCGGTTCAAAATGGCGGCGCCCAGGCTTACTTCCGGTTCAAAATGACGGCCCTCAGGCTCACTTCCGGTTCAAAATGGGGGCGCCTGGGCTCAGTTTAGGTTCAAAATGGCAGCTTTCAGGCTCACTTCCGGTTCAAAATGGCGGCGCCCAGGCTCACTTCCGGTTCAAAATGGCGGCGCCCAGGCTCACTTCCGGTTCAAAATGGCGGCTCCCAGGCTCACTTCCGGTTCAAAATGGCGGCGCCCGGGCTCACTTTCGGTTCAAAATGGCGGCGCCCAGGCTCACTTCCGGTTCAAAATGGCGGCACTTGGCTCATTTCCGGTTCAAAATGGCGGCGCCCAGGCTCACTTCCGGTTCAAAATGGGGGCGCCTGTGCTCAGTTTTGGTTCAAAATGGCGGCGCCTGGCTCACTTCCGGTTCAAAATGGTGGCCCCCGGCTCACTTCCGGTTCAAAATGGCGGCCTTCGGCTCACTTCCGGTTCAAAATGGGGGCGCCTGTTCTCAGTTTTGGTTCAAAATGGCGGCGCCCGGCTCACTTTCGGTTCAAAATGGTGTCCCCCGGCTCACTTCCGGTTCAAAATGGCGGCTCCCGGGCTCACTTCCGGTTCGAAATGGAGGCGCCTGGGCTCAGTTTTTGTTCAAAATGGCGGCTCCCAGGCTCA